>QFEA01003270.1:0-11221 GCA_003315975.1 Lactifluus echinatus
CATGTTGCTATGAAGAACACACTCACCCCGCGAAGTAGCACAGAAGAAATAGGGATGGCTGCCAATGATACTTTAGCTAGCCAGCCTGAATGAGGCAGTTCGGAAAAGATGCTCTGAGTCAAGACACCAGTGCTCGAGTACACCTAGACTCCGAAAATTCTCGTGAAGATGATCTTAGACTATCTTCTTAAGGTCTTCCGGAAAGTACACTACGTCCTCCATTGGGAATTCTAGAGCGATTCTCCGCCTTGGCGGCCTATGCAGCGCGCAGGAATCAATTGGCTGAATGGAAAGCTGGGGCTGTTGAGCTCGCATTCTACACCGTGCCATGTGTTTCCCTGTCTCCGTCCCTGTCCTGCGTGGACGTCCGAGGCTACGCCACATGCTCGGCTGTCGAGGAAGCATGCGTAGCCAATGGTGGATGAATCCGAGAGTTCTAGTTGCTAGGATCGCCTACGCTATTCGGACTAACTGACCAGGCAGGGCGCAAGCGCTTCATCCTCATCCTGGTGAGGGCGGACAAAAGATCTGGGGCGACACCAGAACTAGCATCGCGTATGGGCCAAAACTTGGGAGATGGGTATATGTCGGGTTTGACGGGGTCAGCTACGCAAAGATATAGTACCGCTGGGAATGTATGGTAGAACATTTTGTGCGTGTGTTATACATTGAATGCGGTCGCCAAAGATTGTAATGATATTCCTGAACCTTGAAACCGTTTTTTTGACCACATGTAGTACTGTGCGCCAGCGGACGCGAAGAAAGGGTGGTTGGCCGCATGGTAACGCCTATTCTGGAAAATCGCGGAAATAACCGGGCGCGTTTGCTACAATTTCTAAATGGTATCGCCGGGCGTTGGCGTTGTTGGACGAAGCGAGACATTTGCGTTGGCAGCTTCCGTGTTCATCGTGAGAGAATCCGAGGGCGTGTCTGCCCAACCATAGGAATCAAGATAATTTTCAAACATGAGGATGATCAAAACTACATAGATTTCTTGATCTTGGTTGTACTATCGTGGGCCCGTCGCGGTGTTTGACGTGGGACTCTGGTGGATGCCCCCGATAAAGCACCTGCCAGCCTTTCATTGACCACGCGATTAAAACGATATGATTCGTGGGTAGGGCACATATCCTATGGGATGGGTAACATAATAGCATATCATCCATCACGAATGGAAGGAAGGGAAAGCTCCATTCCCATGTCACACATTATCGTAGTCCGGGGATGGGCCGGTATTAGTTAGGCCGCGAGTTTTGTGCGCGGATACATATCGCTTGTTTGGGGATTATCGCTGCAATGGGTGGATCTCCTCCGTTCACGCGAAAGTGCCGGTAAGGGACGCGTCGTGTGGCTGAGTCCGCGGGGCGAAGGTCCACCCGGTTGATTATAGCGATCGCAGAGGGCGAGCCAGCGCAAGGGCGCGAGCACGCCGCCTCTTGAGGTTGGGCCAACACACCAACTGTAATTCACGGGGAGGTCCGACAAACTTTTTCAAATCTTGATCTGATACTGTCACTCGGAATGAGTGATCATGTTGAAGAAACGAGACATGATTTCCTAAAAGGGTGCGTACAGCTTGACTTGATTCGGGAATACCACGGTCGCGGAACACAGATGTTGCTTGTTGTATAACGAAGATTTGCCGGATCGTGTCACTTATGGCTCATGTGGAGGTCTGCACTGTGCTATTGCTATGTAGGATCCATCATTTTTGGCTCCATATAGGATAGGAGAAGCTTAATGAGCCCTGTCGTCAGGAGTGGCTCGAGATCAACGACGGTTCGTGTAATAAACCCCTGATCATCATCATCAAGGAGGGAATGATAAGTAATACAGATATATAGACTGTACTGACACGAGGGAATGGCGGCAGTGACGGAATAACTACCAGCGACGACGATTTGGCCTGGATGTCCACGATAGGGACGGAGCATGGATCAAAAACTCACGTAATTAACGTGTATCGCACGGGCTTGTGTGCCCTTGAAGAAAGCGAATTTCCCAGCAGTTTCTGAAAATTTGGCTGGTGGAAGACACAGGAGATACGGATTCAAGCTCGGGTATGTTAATATGCCCATGCCAAGGGTGCGGTGCAGGTCTCAAGATCTCAGACCTCAGGAGTTGTGGACACGTGGAGGAGCCAAAAGAGGCAAGAAGTGAGAGAATGTCCTTATGCGTCCTTGAAGCTCAATTTCTTGCCTGCCCTGCCCAACTCTCGATAATCATCTCCGTAAAGCCCTATATAATCCATTAGAGCCAATTCAATTCTCCTGCTCCCCCTTCTCCTATTACCCCCATCACTGTCTTACAATGGATAGCTTCCACGAACCACGTCGGGTTTCCGAGCCGATCAAGCTTGAGGACCTCACATCTGAGGTACTTGCTCGTGAGGCCGAGTACCGTGCCAAGGATATCCCCCTCTCTGGCCGTATCCTCCATGTGTGCCATTATCTTCCTATCGCCGCTACCCTCCATGCGTCGTCACGCTCCGGTATCATTTCTCCACCTGCCACTCCGCCTCATCCACTAGCCGACATCCCACCGACATCATCGGAGTCTGTTCCCCGTGGGGCTACACACACAGATGAGAGTGGTCCAAGGCCAAAGTGGTCCCTCTCCGCGCGCCAGGGCCATTCCGCCATGATTAGTGGCATCCGCTCAATGTCAACTACGCACGAGCAGGTCGTCATCGGCTGGATTGGTGACGTCGAAAGTCCAAATTGCACTTCAGGTACGTCGAGGGATCTGTCTCCACATCACGCGCTCTACATGTCTCATGTGCTTACCAACTCGGGTCATTTCACATTTTCAGCTGGGGAGAAAACCAAAATCCCATGTGCCTCGCTCTCGGAAGAGGACATGGCCGCGCTAGAGGAGGATGTGGCGAACTTCAGTAGCGAGGACGACGACGCGAAAACAAGAACTACCTATGTCCCGCTCTTGCTCGACGACAAGGTCGCTCACGGCCACTACGACGGGTACTGCAAACAGAGTGAGATCTTGGCCTGGCTAGCATCACGTTTCGTTTCCTGATGTCATACACTTGTAGCACTTTGGCCACTCTTCCATTATCTGCTTTGGCAGGATGTCTCACCCACTTCGCACTCCGCATCCTTCTCAGCAGACGAGCACTGGGCGCCATACGAACAGGCCAATGCAGCATTTGCACGTAGAATAATGGACGTATATCGTCCAGGCGATCTGGTATGGGTACATGACTACCACCTACTTCTTGTCCCCAAGTTGTTGCGTTTGATGCTTCCCGAAATCTACGTCGGACTCTTCGTTCACACGCCGTGGCCGAGTAGCGAGGTCTTTCGCTGTCTTCCCCGTACGTGTGCAGGCGCTTTCTAAGATCCGGTGGTGGAGTTGACATGCGTGCACTGCAGGCCGGAAGGAGATTTTGGATGGCATGCTCGGCGCCAACCTTGTATGTTTCCAGACATACTCGTATTCGCGTCACTTCACGTCATCCTGTGTCCGAGTTTGTGGCTACGAATCCACAGCACGTGGTATCGATGTTGCAGGTCACGTGACCGCGGTCATGCACACCCCTGTCGGCGTTGATGCCGAGCGCGTCTCCCGTGACCTGTGAGTGACACCTCCTAAAGCTTGGATTCACAATATTGAGGATGCACCTAGTAAACGTCCCGGAATTCAGCCAAAGCTGCAGTCCCTTCTTAAGCTCTATTCCGGGAAAAAGATCATTATCGGACGAGACAAGCTGGATGTCGTCAAAGGTGTCGTACAGAAGCTCCGCGCATTCGCAAAGTTACTGCACGATTATCCCGAGTGGATAGGCCGCGTCGTCCTTATTCAAGTTACATCACCTGCTCTTTCTGACTCTCCGAAATTGGAACGCCAAGTTAGCGAACTTGTGAGCAGCATCAATGGCGAGTACGGTAGCTTAGATTTCATTCCCGTCCACCACTAGTAAGCCTTCACTCCATCTCATCATCAGGAGACACATGTTTTTTTGTTTTTTATTGCTTGTAGTCATCAAACGATCAAGAAGGACGAATTCTACGCTCTGCTCTGCGCTGCTGACCTTGGTGTGATTACGCCATTGCGCGATGGTATGAACACGACATCGATGGAGTTTGTCATTGCGCAGGGAATAACGAAACGGTCCCCCCTCGTGCTGAGTGAATTCATGGGAATTTCCTCCAATATGATTGAGGCTCTCCAAATCAACCCATGGAACCTTGATGTCAGTATAGTCATATCCGCCTCTCTCATCCCTTGGTGTTGATACGTTGTTCATCTTCAGGACGTAGCAGCGGCCATGCACCAAGGGTTGACAATGTCTCAGTCAGAGAAGGAGACACGGCACACCAAGTTGCACAGTGTCATCACGACGCATACATCACAGACATGGGCTATGACTCTCGTCAAACTACTTCTCGGTGTCGTTGATGCTCAGGGGGTCGCGCGGCAGACGCCTGCGCTGCCCACCACTCGTATGCTCGAGCGCTATTCCAGAGCAACGAAGCGCCTCTTCTTACTCGATTATGACGTACGTTTACCACACGTCTTATCCTCCAATACCCACTGACATTGAACGGTCAATTTTCAGGGCACCCTGACACCGATTGTAAAGACGCCATCAATGGCCGTACCGTCCGAGGACACCCTCACTGCTCTTACAACACTCGTGGCGGACCCGCGCAATCTCGTATACATTATCTCAGGTCGTGATGGTGCTTTCCTCGAGCAGCACCTTGGGCATATCCGGGGCCTGGGCATGTCCGCTGAGCATGGTGGGTTCGTACGCGCCCCAGGTGCGCAGGAATGGATAAATTTCACCGAGAGCCTGGACATGAGCTGGATGAACGAGGTCCTCGATGTGTTCAAATACTACACGGAGCGCACAACGGGCAGCCACATCGAAGTCAAGAAGAGCTCAATCACATGGCATTACCGGGGAAGTGATCCAGAGTGGGGGTATGTGAAGTACAGATGACGATTGTTTATCTTGCTGATGAGGTGTACCTACAGACAATTCCAGTGCAGACAATGTCAAGATTTGCTTGAGAATAACGTCGCGCACAAGCGGCCAATTGAAGGTATCGTTTCCCCACTAAACTTAAATTCTTGTCAGTGCTTACTCGTCTGAAGTGCTCATTGGAAAAAAGAACCTCGAAGTGCGCCCGCTCGCAATCAATAAGGGCGAGATAATCAAGCGAGTCCTATACCTGAACCCGGATGCTGAATTTGTTTTCTGCGCAGGGGACGACAAGGTTCGTCTTACTCCATCTTTCTCTTCCGACGAGTCCGACTAACGTTTTTTGCGACATGACAGACGGATGAGGATATGTTCCGTGCATTGCAGTTCACAGAGGCACCCCTTCCTTACACGATGGATCCGCCATTGTCCGTCTCTCTTGTCGACGCGGGAAAAGCTAGCCACCCGCTTGTTCAGCTGCAACTCACCCCGGACGACATCTTCACGACTGCCGTTGGGCATCCATCGAAGCGCACGCTTGCGAAGTGGCACGTGACGAGCCCACTCGAGGTCGTCGCGGAGCTGTTGAATCTCGCGGGCGTGCGTAAGGATGGTGATGCGAGGTCGGGAGAGAGAGCGTGATTCGCAGATGTGGGGAACCTTTTCCACTTTCGACTTCTATTTGGCTTTTTATTACGACTGGAAACGGGCCACATGTATTTGTTTATAAGCACATCGCTGTGAGAGATAGTAGACAATAGAGTGTACTGTACAGCACATGTACATTCTAGACGCTTTGTCTGTATCCGTATACTATTTCGGGTACAGCACAGCGCGGTGCTACACCATGGCGCAGGGGATCGGTTTTATTCGAGCGCGCTGCGCGCTTGGTGCCAATGCTGGTGCCTAGCCTATGAGATGGTCGTGGATCAGCAGGTTCTCGCCGCGATGGCTGAGCGCTCAGCGCTGGGCACCTGGGCCGCACAAATTATGGGGAGAACAACTGATGATGATGATTAGATCAGGCTCTAGATGCACCTGGCCTGGCATTTCCCGTCGTCGGTGTCTCATCATCATTTGGTTAAATTAACTGGCACCGGAATCAGCCGTTCTCGGATCACGAGGATGAGATATGGCACAACCATGTGTGTGTGTGTGACCTCTTTAAACGCGGTCAGGGCACACACATGCACATCACGGCGGAAGGCACGATCGAAAAGTCACGGGTTGTGGCGATAAAAGCCGGGCGGCACCTTCCGATGCGAGCCGAAGTCCTATTGCTCCCACCTATTTCGTGATCTTCTCGTTCAAATTCGTTTTCATCTTGTCCTGTTTCTGAGTGGCAGAACCCTAATTCGTGTCCCCTTATGTGGTCGTGGTCCATTAACCACGCGCACGTCCTCGCGATCGGCCCTTGCCAATTTCCTGGCCTACGCACCGTTTCTCTCTGGGCAGCCCTCCCCCAACTGGGTGATCCGGTATGGCCCAATTGATCAGAGGAGAGATCGACATGCATGCACATATACATACAGTGCCCTAACCAGGTACTGGAACTCGTCCCCAAGCCTAACTTGCGAGAAAGCAGATAACGATTTCCCGGTTCAATGATCTCTCCTGCTTGGAACTGAGGCCAACCATATCCGTCCGACGACGGCTTCACCACTAGGGCCGACAGAGTGATGCATGCTCTTTGGTTCGTCAATGGCGGTCGAATCCAATCTTGTGATATGCGAATAGTATAATAGATGTACAAAGCGAGGGGACGGGTGGCTTTTCTGAAGTAATGAGCAATTGAGCAGAGCAAATGAAGACCCAACCATTTACGAGCGCGGCCGAACCTCCTACATAACTTACACCGGTGTCGAATTCTCCCGGGCGCCCTTGAGATGACAAAATCAGTCACGAAGACCTCTCTCGAGGAGACGTCAAGTTCTACACAACGAATATAAAGTAGGCCACTTTCTCTTTCTTCTGCCGTGAAGGTCGCCCTGTCTTGAGCGCAAACAGAAATGACATGATTGTGACCTGGAATGTCATGATCAAGTGGCCTGCCAGTGGGTACAGCAGTACACCAATAATCGTTTTCGCTTACGTGCCGAAGAGCGTCACCGCGACATCCTCGCTCAGTCACAACGTGCAACTGCCGGTGCAGGAAGAATCTCGACCGGGAGAGGATCGCGCGGGTGAATCTCGTGCACAAGTTACTCTCATGGGAGACGTTGGTGTCCGGACCACGCATACAAACGCCCATGGTCTTGAAGGCGCTCGCGTAGTTGATGCACGAAATCCAGCTGTTCATTGCTTCCTCGCCGGGATTGGGTCGCGATAACGTCCCTGACATGAACTTAGCGAGTCTCCCTGTGCCATGATGTCTGTCTCGAATCTGAATCTCCAGCGTTAATTGATAACTCGTCGCCTGCTGTGGACGTCTTTAAATGATATTCATTCGGTTTTTGCCGTGGCGTACAAAAGATGGAACCGCCCCATTCCTTAGCTTGGCAAGAGAAGATCCAAAATGTTCCGTTCACACGCTGCAACGGGTGGACGAGCTTTGCATAACGTTAAAGTGGTGGTGAGAGTAGCTTACAGTAAGTAATGTATTATGCAAGGTGATGCGTGTCAGGAGTTTAACAATTTACTTGTCCGCTTTAAGCACTTGTAGGCTTTGCTTTTAGTGAGTTTACGACAAGTTGGAGATTGGAGACTAACAGAAATTCATGAATGACAATGATAATTGGCCTACTTCTGGTTGAGTCCCACAAGTCGCTAACCGCTAAGCGCGCGAAATTCGGCAAAGACAAAGACAAGGACAACTAAGCGCCAAGGACAAGGAGATAGCCGACTTTTTAAAATAGGCACCGTCGGGCTTTTTCCGATTTCCATTTCTGGCAAAAAAACCGGCAACCGACATCATGGGAGTTTCCGTGTGCATGTCCGCGATCGCGCGTTTCCGTGCACATCCTCGAGCGCGCGGTCTCCGTCCAAATTCCCGCACAGTGCCCCAACCTTCCTGGAAGTCTTGTTACACACACACATCGTCGGCACCCGCGCCAATTGACATTGGCACCATGGCAGGCTGGGAGTGCTTACGGCCTCGGCCTGGCACATTTAAATTCACCACTCTTTCCTGCATTAGTGAGCAGTACCCCGCTCCCAATCGCCTCAACAGATCTGCTCACAACAATTGGCATCACTATCGTACTTCTCCCTTCATTGAGAGGCACTGCTCTTGAATGAGGTGTCTTATTGAATATCAGTTACTGTGAGTACTTTCTGGCGACATGTGGACGTACTGAGCGACGCCTCTGACGTCATTTCATTTCTAGCTCTCACGCCTCCATCATCTATTGAAGAGTCCCCGTCCAAGCGATCCAGTCAAAGCGGGGTGATACGAAAGACATGCTGTCCAAAACGTTTCGCAGTTATTTAACTGAGCTTCCGACAATGCCCTTGGATATTCTGCACGAAGTGAGTACGATGCCTTATCCGTGAACGCTAGCTGTATCTGAGAAACCGTGGCTTTGAAGATCTTTGGGTATCTCCTGCCTTCGGACTTGCTCTCTCTTAGTCGAGTGAATAATGCCCATCGGTCACTCCTTATGTCTTGGCGTTCTTCCCTTCTGTGGGATGCGTCTTTTAACCTCTGCGGTGCTCCATCTTGCCCGGAAGACATGTCCCGTCAGGCATGGGCTGATTTGCTCTTTGGTGGCACCTCTTGCTATGTGGGTAACCCGTCATCTACTGGATGGTTTAGTTGTCGAATACAAGCCTTGTGATCCAGAGTTGTGGCGCACAGCGAGTAACCGAGATCTTGTTTGCTCTACGTCGTCGTGCATGCAAGCCCTGCTTGGCGGAGCAGTAAGCTGTCAATGTCGTGACCATACACAATCATCTCTCTGACCCCCTTCTAGTTTGTGCTGTTCATGGAATGTGCCCCAGGAATTCAGAGACATGATCCGTTTCGATACTGGTCAGTTGAATCATAATCCATCGCGTTACGGTTCATTGACCCAATAACATATAGGGCATTACGGAAATGCCATTCATCAATCCATGGTCTCGTGCACTAGACACTGGTGGAACGAAGATATTGATACCTTCCAGGCCGAACTGGACGCGATTAAAAATACATTCTCTGGTTGTGATAGAGAAACAGCTGTCTCTGGATTCTTGGAGAGAAAGCGGAAGGAGGTTGCAGACATCCAGCAGGTGACCATCCTAACGTGCTTGATGCCACAAAAATTGAACTGTCCCGTGATCCAGCATGCCCTTCTCTGCATGGAGTGGGAGAGGAGCCGCAATGATGCTTGCTCCACTGTCATATCTGATGTCATGAATAAACCAACCGAACAGTAAGTGATATATTTCTCGGCTAGCAAGGATGGGAGTTCACGCGGGTTGCATTGTAGCATCTTGGCAACATTCGTCAACATCGAGCTTCTAGAGGAAGATGTGAGCACATCATACTGTCATCATGAGGTGAGAATCACTGAACCCATGAGCGATCGAGGTGTGTTTAATACCTCCACCTCTTGAACTCACACTAAATTAACTTACGGAAGAACCTGGCGGAATAGACATAGTTCCTGTCAATGGCATGCGCCCCATCGACCTCAACACATACCTTAGTCAGCTGTCTGACTATGACTTCGAGGTGAGCTTCCTTGCCGTGTACACATAATAAGGCAGCTTGTGACAATGGTGTAGATCGGTTCGCTTCGGAAATCGGACAGCAGCTGCAACGCCGATGCAGAGCAGCCTTGCGAACTCGACGGTACTCCTACCTGGACCGAGACCCAAGCAGTGGACGAGATAAACCGAGAAATTTCAATAACCCCAGCGTCGTTTGGCCGAGAAGTTGAGGCGTGTTCCGACACAAGTCACCGCTACAGCCCTGTCGCATCTTCTTCCCAGATAGTCCATCTACGTGAACGTTCTCCGTATCAACAGGCAGCGCAAGTACACGAAAATCCAGTGGAGGCGTCCTCCGTTGAATTGACCAACGGCGTTGAGGTAGGCCAAGAATCGAGCCAATTTTGGTGCACAATCTGTACAATCAGCTTCTACGAAAAGAAAGGTTTAAACCGTCACAACAAAGATGTTCATTCTCCTTGGAATGGCTGCCCTTTCCCTAACTGTGATTTCACATGGTCCCCCGGGCGCCGTTATTTATACACGAAACACCTTTTTCAAAGGCATCTCGAACCTGCTCCTTTTTGACGGATGTGCCCAGCAACAATTTCAACCTCCTTGGTAAACTCAACCCTAATCCGAAACACCTGTCTAGCAAAGTGTCATCACGGTAGTAGCTGGTGTACTCACATTTTTTTCTGGAATATAATTAGTAGTGCATGGGTTATGTCTGGAAGTAGAGAAAACGGTGTATCAGTCCAACATGCTGAGTCCATTAGATGTTCTCGGCTATACAGTAATTGATTATTTGGTTTCTAACGGTTTCGTACTAGTAATGCATGTATCAGTAAGAAAGGCCTACCGTGATAGTAAATCTGACTCCAACGACGCAGCTGTGTATGCCCGGGCGCCTGTTACTTACCGTAGACCCACGCATCTGCTTAGCGATGCCAATGCAGTGAGGGACGTTATCGAGGTGTGACCCAACCAGAAATGGCGCGCAAACACAGTACTAGCCTGCTTGCTCAGTGTGGACAGAGACCCCGAGCTCAGATGATGATCAGAAACAGAACGAGATGTCCCGCTGGCAGCTGGGTCTGCGCGCCACTAGGCTTCCTCACGGCACCGGGCCGGCACCGGGCTTCCCCGAAGCGAGTGTGTTCCGACCTAAGTAGGGGTTCGGACCCCAGTGACGAATCAGAGGGATTGGTCGACTCCCGTTTCGTGCGTGTTTGTGAGAGATGTGAAAGGCAGTTTGCCATGCTACATGTACTTAATTGCTGCTGTCGGGAGGGAGAGGGAGATTGCTAAGACACCATTTTCAAATGCACACCAGTCCCCATCGATAAGCACGCGAACAACGGTATGGGCTCGTCGTCATGACAGTATCTCAATATGCACCACCACAACGATGGCGGAGTGTACCACAATTCAGAAAGAAAAAAAAAGAACAAACCGAAGTGCAAGCCAGGTCAAAAAGACTCTCGATTCCCAAAGACTCCTACTGACGGATCCCGTCACCCGCGACTTCGGCCTCATCGAACTGGTAAAAAGGAAAATCGAACAAAACTGTGCGCTTGACCGCCCTAGGAAGCGGGCGATACAGTGCAGGCGGGAGCGGGATCAAGATGGATGTCTCGTCGA
>QFEA01003275.1:0-14687 GCA_003315975.1 Lactifluus echinatus
CTTGGTTGACAGGACCGCGCGTGTCACATATTGCACTCAATATCACAGGCGATATAGGGGGACCTGCTGTTGGTGACAACGAAATAAGAGGCTCAGCCCTACGCATAAAGTAAATGAAGGCCAGTGCGACCCGAGACGAAGTGAGCGAGACACTTTGGCAACAACAATGCGATCGCACGTGAGGCATCAAGATGCTGCACAATACTCGCCTCTAAATGCATGGATTCGTAATCCTCCAAGTGCTCAGTCTCCAAAAAGTGACACGTCCAACGCCCTCTTCAGTCGTCGGCTACTCGACGTCTCGAGGATGTACTTTCTGTGAGAATATCCAGTGTCATGCATGAAGTCGACTACATTTAGGCACTGTCCATGCCATGTGCATTTCAATCCTGGCCATGCGTCGCCGTACAAAGAAACTCGTAGCTAAACGCATTTAACGCTTAGATTTTATGGTTCCTAGTAGGGTTATGCATTCTGGGTACAAGTTAGATGATCACTATCGAGCAGTTTGTTGGAGGCTGAGGCGCTGAGAACTGAGGAATCCGCTATGATGACTAAGACGCGCTGATGCAAAGCCTTAACCTTATGATTTGTAGCCTGATGCGCCCATTTAAGGCGTTAGTTATCAAAGAGGATTAGTAATAATAAATGCTGTGTAAGGGCGGCAAAAGTACGATTATCTAATATGCCCACGAAACGCCGCTCCTCTCCTCCCTTCCTCCCTTCGGAACTAGGGCCAGTGAGTCTCGTGTAGCGAGCACTGTGACTAGTCTGGCTGGCCGTGCCAATCTCCCGTTGTCTGCCCGTATGGGAGCTATGTTAGGAACTTCGGGTCTTCAGTGCATCTTTAGCTCCAAGCTCCCGAAGTTGTTTCTTGCCAGTGCCGCCAGTGCCTTATAGGGTTGTCCTGAGAAGTTGCCAACTCACAGCATGAATGAAACCCCGGGATGAGGGTGGTTGTGAAAAGGTCATGGTGGCAGTTGTGCAATGATTGTACCATGGCCCTAGAAATGTATTTAACATCCAATGCCATCATTTCCTGGCCACTTCAAGCTAACTTCTACGCCACAATGGCATGCTTGTCTCCTTTGTCACATTTCCAGTTCTGTTGCTAATAGTACCAGCTTGTGCACAAGTCAGTGCCCCGAATTACACAACCAATATTACTGATTGGGAACGGCTGTGTCGTTATTCTGCATACGCTGCTGTTAGTGTTATAATTCACTCACTCATGGCCCATGTCTTGGTGCAGCATACCTAATGGCACAGTGTAACAATGGCTGTCAGTGCATTTCCCCCCTAAGGAACCAAGCTTTGTGCACGATCCAATCAACACACACAGCTTTTGCAATCCCAGCCCTGCTTCCTCAACATTCATACACTGGCCCAAATGGTCCAGACAATGGGGACGTATGCAAGTGCAATATTGTATTGTACAACCCCATTAGCGCCGAACTCATACGTGCGCAACTAGGCCGCACTTCACTGCTACCAAACGAGTTGTATGTGTTTGAGAATGCTCTCTTCCGCATGCGATTAGCTTACTTAATTGGTAAATCTGATCTGGATGCGCCTGAACGAACACGACTTGAATGATTAGGGTATTTGATTGCCGTGATGAGAGCGCGCCACATAGATTCTGGCATGCTTGCTGTTTGTTCTTTGCACATCTCATATGGGGCCCGAGACATTCCGGCTCAATGCTTCGAGGGGTGCAAGGGTGCAAGGGAACATGAGATCGTCTTTTCGAGTTTGCAGACCTTCGATGAAGGAGAACATCCACGCCTCTGCTGGACACCGAGCTGTACGATTGCCACAGTGAATAAGCATAGATATGAATTACTCCACAGGTTTCTAGGTTGTCAACTTCAAGTTCCCGCGGAAAACAAAGCCAGTTGAAATCGGCGGAAGCCCAGAATCAAAAAGGGAATTTTGTTGATGAAGGGGAGGAATGTCGGCTCTGGCCACGAGGTCTCCGAATATTCTCAATACCCCAGATCTCCATGTGTGTGAGAATGAAGAGAATAGTGCAAATTCAAAGCAGGAGGACATTGGAAGAAGCCGGAAATTGGGATCCGATGATAGGGATTCGATTATAGGGAATATAAGCTTGCCAGTGGTCAACGCGGATACGACCCCGATAAAAGAGTTCGTAGAGAATGGACCAATCTATTGAAGGACGTTTCAGGAATTAAAGCACCTGTGCCATCTCATCCTCCGACTAAAGTGATAGGCAACATTGCAGAAGAAGCTGTGGTGGGCCAGTATGACATGATTATGGTCTCCACGCACCCTAGAAACGGGGGGCGGAGATATGAGACTGAGAAAGGCAATTGTGAGAATAGGAAATAAATGCCGGCCATTCAACATGTCTGAGAAGGCGCAGATCAAGGTGGTGTGGCGAGATATGGTCCGGGTGATCTTCGGCATACTTGCACAAAATATGCCACTGCCACGTCCTCGCTGCATATTTTCGTCGTGGCTTCTCTGTACGTAGATATCAAACAAATTCGAAAAGGGTTGCCAAAGAGCAATTCAATTGTCACGCGTTGGAGAAAAGAATCGCGCAGTGCGCAAGACAAGGTACGTATCGATATCCCTATCGCGCGAAGCTTATATCATATCATCCTCTGCACATCTCGTGACTTTTCCGGCACAACCCAAGATCCGTCACCCTGTTCCACTACCACTACTGATTCCAAGAAAAGAAGACATTAAGAAACGTTAAGCCTGCATCACAATCACTTCAACCAGTGATAGTAATGGCCGACTGAGGCGCACTTTGTCACATCACAATATCTCCTTCCAGCGACGTGCAAAACGCTTTCCTGTCTACGCAAGACCCTTGCTAGTCTGTGCGCCCGTTTGTGCAAGAGTCTTGCCTGTTTGCATGCCCCCCTGTGCAAGACCTTTGCCGGCCTGTACACCCGTCTGTGCTAGACCCTTTCCTGTCTGTATTCCTGTCTGCGCAAGATCCTTGCCTGTCTGTGCGCCTGATTGCGCAAGGCTCTTGCCTGTTTGTGCACCTGTTTGTGCAAAACGCTTGGCTGCTTTGCTCCGTTAAGACTATTACGTCGCGGAATTAAATACATACCCGAGGATAACGGCCGAGTGATGCTATTGACAAGTCTGGAAAATGAGCGGCCAACGGACCGTCGAGAATGGCTACGTAGAACTTGCTTAGATACTTTCGAATGGGGACAGTAGGTATTTCGGCGTACTTTTGAGAATTCATCGAACGGCAACGTTACCAATGACAATTCATTCGAGGGGAACTTTATGGACGAATATATAGCACGGAATGGCCATGCTTTTATCGAGCCGTAGATGACCCACAATATACTCACACCGTAAATAGTTCATCACCTACACAGCTGTTAAAGTTGCCCCAGATATGACAGCACAACAGCCGTCAAGTTGATGGGAACACTGCATACGCAGCATCTAAGAATACGGCACATGACGTGACGGCAATATACCCTACGTTCCATCCGGGGTTATTTTGAAGATTGATAGTATCCCCCAGCGGCTAACCATTTATCGTGGGCTGTATTTGGGAATGGAAGTATCAACTTCATTAAGCCGGGGAAATCACGAAGCAGCGGCACAAAACAGTGGCGGATGTTGTGATATGATGAGATTGTCCTCACATCTAGGGAAGTGGGAGCCACTTTCCGTGACTGACAGGCGACCGATCTACTATATATCTTCACGGAATTTGGTTTATGTTGAACAACACCTTCCCGGCAGGAGAGCCTCTTGTGCGAACTAGGTGACACGCGGCGACATAAGTTTGTGTGGCATATTTGAGCGTTCCATGCAGAAACAGAGAAGCGAGGAAACGATAGTGATGAGCACATAGATAGACACAGTAACATCCGAGTCGTGTACCTGAGAGCACACCGACAAAACCGTCAGGACACGTTGCCTCAGTTACGTTAGTTGCGGGAAGTGGAAGCCGCGGGAAGTACGAACAAGCAGGTATTGCTGGCATGGGTAGTGTCACGAGGACCGGTCTGACATATTGGCGAACATGACACACATCAACAAACACAAATGATTTTGAAATTGCTCAGTGCCGGCCTCGAGCCTTTTTTGAAAGCTATTTTTTTTTTAGTTTGGCTTGATGTGCGGGAGATGATATACCAGTGCTCTACGATAACGGTACCGTGCTAGCGCTATAGAACCCGCATCACCGGTTGATGGCAAAGACTGCTTCCGTTTATCAATTCTGTCAGGGAAGTCGGAACTAAATTAATTGGCATCAGTCCATGCATGAACCGTGAACCATATGCATGTTGCGCCTTACAAATATAGTGTTATCTCTCAGCTTCGAACCACTCTCGACGTTGATTTCGGAGTTGTCCCTGATGATATGAAATCGATTCATAGGGCAAGTCCAGCTCACTGAAGTGGCACGTCATGACTCGGAAGTCGCACACTTCAATTGGCGGCGCAGCGCCCGTATGCATTTGCTGGTATAGGTTTTTAGGAATGTTTCCCCAATACAAGGATGCGTCTTGTCACACATTGTGGTTGTGCAACTATGGCACTTTGGCGCTTAATAACACATCGCGGTTCTTTTGACCACTACTATCGCTCGCGGCCGACTATTGCACCTCGCTCCTTATTTCCCACTCTTCTGCTCTTCGTAGGCCCAGCTTGTGTTCGGGCCAGTGGCTCCAACTGGTATGTCCGCCTTCATTGGTCGTTTACTTATTCATATTGGTGGTCATTTGTTCCGCGACCCATCCATGCTCCTACCTTGCTTAGTCTCTGTCTGGTTGGAACATACCTCGCACGCGAGTATAACAATTGATTTCAGTACCAGCCTGCGCAAATATCAGCCCTTGTATGCAATTTTACCAATGTGTTCAGTTTTTAAGATCTCCGGTCCTCGCAAATTCATTCATTCACTAGTCCAAACGGTCTAGACAAATCTAGACCATGCTGACCTATTGTATACAACTCCATCAGCGCGTGTCACACGCACCAGGAGGCTGAGACCCATAAATTCCGTCATTGGTCCCGCCTTGACGCCGGGGTGCCGTACGACACAATGAGTATTCTCCATAACCATACAATTATGGCTCCGAGGCTCAAGTACCTATCGGAACGCATGTTGTACAAACATTTTTACTCCTCACCGAGCCTTAATCGAGGAATGAGGTTCCCGAATACTCATCCCGGCGGATACACCAATACTCGAATGGGTTTACCTCAATCCGGTTGTAAGTAGCTAATTCTGCGTTCGCGTTCAACTCATTTTATATTCGACATCATTGTTATGGCTTGGTGATGACCCGACATAAAGTTTGCCGGTGACGGTGTGCTTTTCCGCCCACACAAAGACCACGTCTTTCGTGTATTCTCAGCACATCCCACAGATTCAGCTCTAAGACTAGCTTGAATTCGGGTGTGATCGTAGGAATCATTGGTAAAATTGTTGGTGATGTTGTTGGGGCGGGCTTTCACGATGTCGTGGCGTGATTTGTCACCCATGTTGGAACGCTCGCTCAGCACCCTTTATGAGAGGCCAGAGAAGTAAGAATGGATAGGAAATGAAGTGTGAAGTTTTAATGAAGCCGTAACCCGTTTGTCATCGAATGTCTTCTACCAATACCGAACGGGGCGCGTGCTGGGTTGACTGACCTGTTTATCTTGGCATCCAGCCACCCCTCGAAGAAGGCAGAGAACTCCTGCACCCCTGCACTTGAGGCCTTCATATTCGAGCATATGCTTGATGCAGGTCGGCACAACTTTCCTCGAGCTCCATAGATACCTTGTGCACGTGACCTCAAACGAGCGGGCCGGCTGTGACGCGGTCGAAACAGCATCGCTGGTCTTGTTCACTGGACCACTGTTGGTGACAACCCTGAGCTAGTCGAGGTTGGCCTGGGTTGGGTACTGAGTACTGAGTGCTGAGTGCTGACGGTCCAGCACACGGTGTCCATGGCGCCTCTGCCACCTCGTCGACGTGTTTCTTACGTTATTCCATTTCCTCCGTCTCCCAATCAAGTTCCTCTTCTATGGCTCCCCCCACTTGGCTTTAATAGAAATGGTTCAATCAACCCCATCTTAATCCCCGCTTCCGCACAACATCAACATCTTGTCTCAAACGTTCACCAAGGCAGCGCCCCTCGACACCGTCTCGGTGTCTCCTCCCTTGCACTCGACACCACCACTCAGCTCGTTAGTCGCCCCTCCCCAGAAGGTATACTCTACACAGGCGGTCGTGACGGCCTCGTCATAGCATGGGATCTCAGTATACCCATGAGACAACGTGCACAGAAGAGTGATGTTGCACGTCACAGCAGCACACGCTGGGAACTCATCACGGGTTGGGGTGATGACATTGACGACGACACCCTCGACCACGACGCGGACATGCGTAGCGATGGGGATATTCTCGGGGATGTTAAGGGCAGTGCTAGGCGGCGCAAGCTCAGTACTGCTGCAGGCACCCGTGGGACCATTCCACTCGAGAACCAGTGGGAGCCAGATGTAGATGCTCTCCGTCCAGGCCAGGTACGCCTACTTGACCTCCCTAATTAATGCCTCACTTAAGTTCTCTTTGCACCTTAGCCCTCGACATTCCGCCAGGCAGCCCAGATACACTCAGACTGGGTGAACGACATCTTGTTATGCAACCAGAATCAGATGCGTCTGTACCGCCTCTCTGCGTCCCCCTAGCGCTGTTTCTGACGTGCCTTGATCAGTCGTATCTGCCTCTTCTGATGGTACCGTCAAGGCCTGGAACCCGCACTCTTCAACTCTATCCGATCCTGTCACTATCGGTACCCACGCCGACTATGTACGGTGTCTCGCCTACAGGTGACGCTTGAAATCGATCTACGCATCCATTGCTCACACTATTGTACCAGTCGTGATCAAGCGTGGGTCGCATCTGGCTCATTCGACCGCACTGTTAAACTTTGGGATATCTCTCGCGCATCACGGCCTCAAACTACGCAACCTATCACGACCCTCACACCTCCGGAATCATCCGGCGCGAAGACTTCCGTGTATGCCCTTGCAGTTGATCCCCAAGGGCATATGATTGTCTCAGGGGGTCCGGAGCGCGTCATCCGCATGTGGGATCCCCGTGCTGGGAAGCGCATCGGTAAACTCGTCGGGCATACTGACAATATTCGTTCCATTCTTGTCTCGGAAGATTCAAGATGCGTGCGTGGTCGTGCTTCTCTCTCCAGTTCATGCTCACTTCTTACAGCTACTCACCGCTTCGGCTGATGGTGAGTTGTCTTCCGACGTGCCACGACAGTTCACTGATGTCTCACAGCCTCAATCAAACTCTGGTCTCTCACTTCACAGCGCTGCCTGCACACATTCACCCACCACACTGATTCTGTTTGGGCACTCCACTCTTCCCACCCATCTCTTGAGATCTTCTACTCAGGAGATAAGTCTGGCTTTGTCACTAGGGTGGATGTCGAAGGCTGCACACAAATATCCGAAGGAGAGTGTATGCTCGTCTGCCAAGATACTGCGTCGCCGGCTGAGGGCATCACCAAACTCGTCGCACTTAATGACACACTTGTGTGGACTGCGAGCGGAAGTTCGAGTGTACATCGGTGGCGAACACCATCCCGTAGGGCCGTCCGTGCGGCTGCACTCATCGAGTCACCCTCCTCGCCAGCGTTGCGCACGCCGTCACGGCTTCGCCCATCACGTAGCACCGATTCGCAGGCACGATCCGTGACACTTGACGTGCCGTCGTCTCCGCCTTTACAACGACAACCCCGCCACTCAAGTTCCATGAGCGTTGCGTTTCCGTCTACTTCATTAGAATCACCTCTGTCGATACCTCTAGATAACGGGACGGGGGAAGGTGACACGATGTGGTATGGCTTGCCGTATGAATGCCTCGTTCATCTCGCATCACCGCTTAACGATCCCTTTACGCCCTTTTCGCCTATCTACCGTGGGCGGGGCAGCGGTGCCGATGCAGATGTTGCGACTCTTTACTCTGCCGCGTCCCTCATGTCTGTTTCCGCGCGCCCAGAAATGCTACGTATGCCTCTCCACGGCATCTTCCCATCCCCGCCATCGCCCACGCAGTCACCTGCTAGTATTGGGCGGCCTGCTAGCCCTGCACGTAGCGACTTTGTTCCGTCCGGAAGCGCGCTTGGATCGGCAGGCCTAGGCAGTGGCATCGGTGGTGGCAGTGGCATTCATGGGGCAGGGAGCACGCTTGGCAGGCACCGTGCCGCGTTTGAGTCGCGTGAGGTTGTCGCGGATGCGCACCCGTTTTCGCCCACGCCCGATTTCGTCCTCGTTGGTGCGTCGGGGCTCGTACGCGCCACATTACTGAGCAATCGGGTGCATGCTCTTACGGTTGACACGACCGGCACGGTCTCAGTGTGGGACATCGTGCGGGCGGCGTGTGTCGGCCAATTTGTGCAGGGGGAAGTCGCGGCGGCGAAAACTAGCACTAGTAGTCAACACGAGGACGAGGGAGAGCACATCTGCAACCCGCGCGAGGTGCTCGACCTCGTGCGTGAGCGTATCGATGGCGAGGCTGTCGTCGTTCCCTGGTCCTCCGTTGACACAAGCATGGGCATGCTGAATGTCCATCTTGATGAACATGCCTTTGACGCGGAGCTATATGCAGACGAGCTCGGGTATCCACCACAACGCCCCTTACTTGCTGGTATGAGCTCTGAGGATATACGAAGTTCGTTTTTTTTTCTCTGTTCCGCGACGGTATTGACGCGAAGGTTGGGCAGTCAATTTGGGCAAATGGGTTTTGGCAAACCTTTTCCAGACCTTTATCCGCGAAGAAGAGCGCGCGCACACGTTGCGTCTACGTAATGTCGCTGTATCTTCTTCTCAACGAACGATTTCAAGCTCCCCAGTTGTACCTCCGCCTTCCTCACCTAATGGTCCAACTGATAATGTCGATGCGGCCGGTGATGCCAGTCGTGCCAACTCTTTAGTCATCGTCGCACATAACATCCTTCCCCCGCTTATATCTAATCGCTCCATCGGACTAGGTATCTCCCATGTGCCACTTCCTCAGATGTCTGGGCCCGTGCATGTCCAGCCTTCCCAGCCAATGAGCTCACTCAGCTCTCCGGGGATCAGCAGGGAGTCAACATCACCACCCAACCTGCCCACCCAGCGGGCGCAGACGGAGGTGCTCGCAACTGCTATGGCAACGGCAGCAGCAGGGGTGGCTGTGACACCGAAAGCGCAGGACCACTTTACCCAGTTGTCCAATGGTGAAGGAAGCACTGGGGCCGCCCCAAACGCATCCGAAGACGCTTCAGGTGTGAATAGCCCTGGTATTAACTCCGGTGTCGGTAGCGTCCCAGGAACGGGTACGGAAGCGGGTGGTATCACCGGCAGCGGTAGCGGGACACCTGGCACCACCGGAGGCGGATTTATGGGCAAACTACGTGGCTTCGGTAGGGTAACGAAACGCGCGCATGGCGAAAGCACGCCGGGGACTCCTTCCTCTGTGCCGCGGGCCGCGGGCCCGACCGCGCCAGGGACGGCTGCTGCCGCCACGCCTAGTACTCCGGTATGTATTGATACACGAAAAACCTGCACCGCCCATGAGATGGATCACCTGGTACCACAGGCATTGCAAGAAGCCCCTGCGAAACCCCGCACAGCCGCTCAAGTGGTCCTCGCTAATGGCACACTCAACCCGCCAACCGCCGCTGACAACCCCCACATCCCGCTCTCTCCGGATATCTCCTTACTCATCGCTGAAGGGCGTGCGCCCGGGTGGGCCCTCATGTACCGTGGCACTATTGCTAGCACCGGCACAAGCCATGACGTGGCGGCGCTGGAGGACGCTATGCCGATGTGGTTGCTAGAGTATCTCCTGCTCGGACGTGCGCCGCAGGTGGTCCCCGTCAAGCTCTGGTTCTCATTGGTACCCGTGCCAAATGGAGGGTCAGGGGAGGAGGTGTAAGTGGGCCCTCTCGTCCAATTTTGGCTCGGCTAAGCGTTTGTCTGTTCCTGGCCTTGCTAGGTCCTCCTTAAAGTTATCAGCAACCCGTTTCCTGCGCATCCGTAAGCTCGCTGCTCATGTGAGTTCACTTCGTCGTTTATTCCCTCTCTGCCGGTGTTCTTACGGTCCCCTCATGAATAGATTCAAGAAAGAACGGAGAAGTTGGCGTTGCTTAACCCCAGCGTGCGGAGCTCGGCCGCTTCTCCGCGCGAATCTCCACGTTCGTCCGTGTCTATAGATCCCCAAAACCATAACAGGCCTCAGACAACGATGTCCCACGGCTCCAACACAGCCAACAGCCCATCCGGTGAGCAGCAAATGGTCGCCAATGCCCCTCGCTCACGGCCGGAAGATTTGTGGGAGATTTTGTGCAATGAGGTGGTGCTACCGCCCAATATGACCCTCGCAGCAGTGCGACAGTACATTTGGCGCCAGTCTGGCGAGCTCGTGCTTCACTATCGCCGCATTGGCAAGCGGTCCGCCACTGATCCTGGCCAGGGGGAACAGCATCGGACATTGACGCCTACCACCCCAGCTTCTCTCCCAGGCCCTTCCTGATCATACGCAAACGAGTGAATAGATCCGCCCAGTTAGAGTAGTTCCTGTTCATGTGTACTGTATTGATACCATGTGGGATTAGCCCATGTAGCCTGTCGTAGCCATGCAACACGCATATGATATTTGTACTATTACTGTCGGTGACCAGGCCTATTTGGGGCTGTGGAATAATTCTAACGATTGGAAGTTGTACTAACTCGAATCACTAATTGAAAACTCTAGTGTACTGGTATGACCAATCTGCGAAGATCAAACCACTCAAGGCGCATTCAAGGCTCAAAACGGGATTCTTCAAAATATAATTTAAAGTAAGCAGAAATTGAAATCGGAGTAAGTCAGTCGACAACGTTTGGCCTTCACCATGTGACAACATTAATATATATAAAATAATATTTACCGTACCGTAGGCTTAT
Source organism: Lactifluus echinatus (assembly GCA_003315975.1). NCBI lineage: Eukaryota > Fungi > Basidiomycota > Agaricomycetes > Russulales > Russulaceae > Lactifluus > Lactifluus echinatus. The sequence continues at coordinate 10,954 of QFEA01003275.1, forward strand.
CCTTCTCTCAGCAGGTTGCCTCAATAGATGAGGCACCCATGCGTTGCCCCAAACGACGGGTTGTCTTTGGCTAGTTGTACGACTCTCAGCAGTGGTAAGTGATACAGTATGATCTCAAGTGGGCGTGGATGTAGACTTAAAGACTGCGTTGTCTCTGGGGGGATTCAGGAAGAAGCATTGAAACAACGGTGCTCAACTTCCTGCATTTGAACTTGGCAGACATACCGGATACTACAGTATTTCAGTGTCAACTACACCAGAACCGCCAGTGGGTGCCGACAACGTGAAAGAATGTTCAAATAATAATGGAGAGCAAAGAATGAAATATAGTTGATGACTAGAGAATCAGCAATGATGAACATAGGGCGGACAGCGGTAACCGGTTAACACTGAATACAAGAAGGGTCGTCAGATAGGCCGATGGTGTTGGATGTTGTGTCAGCCAGGCTACTGAGCGATGAACTAAAACAATAGGGAGAGGCTTGGGGGGGAAGGTTGCTGCTGTTGGGGGTTTTGGCACGACATTGCACAATGTTGGGGCGCAGGAGAATGGCCGTTCTGGCGTTCGCCATAGTCATCATCATCACCATTCGCATTATACCCGCACATGCCATCGTTCATAGTGCATGTTTGGTTGTACGTGTTTTACCAGCTGCAGCGATCTTCTATCAAGTTTAAACCCCGAATCGGGATTATCTGTACCCGGTCGGCGGTCGTCGTCCCAATCACGCCTGAAGCCTGAAGACGCAATTCCGGTACTCAAACTCCTACAGGCACCGTCTGCTACTGTATGCCGAGACGGGGAATAAGTTGATGAAAATTGCATGACACACGACGCCACAAGTCGCAGTGTAAAACGTAAAACGTAGAAGTTGTCAGGCGCCAATTGCGTCCAATGTTCACCAAAATATGTTTGTGGTTGTAGCCTAGTCACTGGCTACTGGTGGTTAAGAGTCAGTTGTAAGGTCCTTTCTCTCAGCGCGTACACAACACCTGCAAGAATTGGGCTCAAGCTCACATCGGCAAAACATGGAGGATCTCATGAGGCGTTGTGAATTAATGTGAATCGTCATGAGAGGCATGATCCAGTTGTCACCTTGTAACCATCTCATGATGGCTCATATAAGCCATGTCAAATTTGGTGAGCGATGTATTGACTCATGAGTGGAAACCATCTGACATTAGATTGTGAGTATGCTGCAATGTTTCAGCTGGTCCGCATGTACATACAATCTCAGACCTGCTCGTGAGTATGCGTGAGTGTTCCACAATGCTACAGTCATATCATGAGACAGCATGAGTGAGATACAACATTATTTCGATAGTGTGCGTCCCCTGCAATCCTAAAATCAACATACAAAAATAATGTTGCCTGTTTATGGGACCATGAGGACTTCTAAGCAGACATCAAGGTCATGAGTCATCGTCATGCACGCTTTCATTGGTTTCATGATTAGGACACCTCAGACTGGTCAGGCATGACTCCGAGCATGCCTTGCACAAACCTCCCGAATCTTCAGATGAGAGAACTTTAAAGGGCCAGTTTGTTGCGGGGACTTAACCTCATCAATTAGCTAGATGGGAGAGGCTTACAATCACAGCTTACAGCAGTAAACCCTCAAAGCTTAGCCATGGGCCGTGGCTTAGTCACGAGCACGAGCAATCTTATCACACAAATACAATTGGGCTAGATAAAATTGCCATGAACAAAACTTTTCATTTTGTTTAGGCCACGGGTGCAAGTCACGGGTGCTGCCACGAGCTTCCAATCACGAATCACGACAAGCCAATGGCACTCAGTCACGCAGTTAGTCACGTCACACAGAACTCCCCTTGCCCCTCGCACCTCACAACACACCGTGACCGCTTACCCCGCAGACAAAGTTCCTTATCCCTGCAATTATGAGAGGCTATCCTTGACGAGTCAGTCATTGTTCCCGGCAACATGAGGGGATGTCAGAGGGGATCAGACAGCACAAGCAGCCATAGCGATGATGGTGACGGCAGCAGCGATGACGGAAATGGGAGTTTTTATGGTCTCCACGAGTGTATTACAACATAAATAGCAAGCTTGGAAATACCTCATAAGATGTGTAAATCCTGGCATGGGTCTCATATCAAGGTGTGATTAATATGCAACCCGATGCATGCCTCGCATGGGATAATGAGTGTGAAAAAAGGTCATATATATCTTGCAAGCACAATATTGATCTTGCAATGGAATCATGAGGTCAGAGGTGGATTGTATGTATCTCACGAGAGTGATGTAATCTCAAAACGGATCATGAGGACTTATGAGCCCCAAAAAAGGATCGTACGTGTCTCGCGAAAGTATGAGTCAGAAATTGCCCTGGCAATATCTCGCGCGTATCATATATGTATATATATATCTCACATGTATCATATATACCTCATGCGTATCATATTGGTAAATATAGTGACTCGTACGCGCGTGTGATCTAGCACCAGCTCGGGTGAAGCGCATGAGCACCACACTGCATTGTAAGTTTCTCCTTGATTTGCCGATGCAGGAAATATGGAGGTCCGTCATATTTCTTATTGCTTATTTAGAATCACCACCTCGTCAATGATTACTCAGCCACACGGTGACGGGTTACACGACCGACCACAATTCACTTCCAGTGGCCAATGGGTATTTATGGATTGCGTGCAAGCCCATCTAGCTGCACCGGCCCTACTGTACGAGAAGCCTGCATCGTCATATAGCTTCTAAAGCTACCGCTTTGTTCTGATTCCGGCTGTTGGCAGCATGCTTCTGCAGCAATAATAGTTGCTAACCCACTCGCCCACCCGATTTTCAATTGGAGGCCCAGAGAATTCAGGATTACGATGAATCATCGACGACTTGTCAGGATAGCTTATTCAGCCCTTCTGCATCTGCCGGAGTTATTGACTGGGCAATATATAACTGTCCCTACGTCGAGTGTTTTAATGCAATAACATCCCTGATATGTTCACTCTCCCTTACAAAGTCGCAGCATTCACGCTCGTAGTCCTCGCCAGCGTAGCTTTCCTCAGGTGTATTTTCAGACAGCGGAGCCTCTGGAATATACCTGGGCCTTTAAGCCCCTCTTTTATCTGGGGTAAGATCTCTGTAACGGGGACGATGCTGCCCGTATACTGAGAGGAGACGAAGGTCATTTCCATCGTATCTTCAACCCCTACGCCTTCCCATTTCATGAAGAGCTACGCCGAGACTATGGTAGGGTATCACGCGTCTATGGATTTTTCGGAGTACGTTTTCCCAACCAAACTCCTCGACTACTTTCGCGTCTCATCATCTGTACCACCCTTGCGAGCAGAATATACAAGTTGTGATATCTGACCCAAAGGCTTGTAATAACATCGTCATCAAAGATCAAACCATTTTCGAGGAAAATCAAGCCTTTCTGGAGTACGTTCAGTTATCCTTGCTAGACGTGGCCTTTAAGCAGATTAGTACAAATATGCAGATACTTGGACCATCGCTTCTTTCAACCGTACATCAGCAAAAGATCACGGGTCTGTGACGTGTCTGTGACGTGTCTGTTACAGACCGGACAGACCGGACAGACCGTTTATAGACCGTTACAGACCATCACAGACCGTCACAGACCATCACAGACCATCACAGACCATCACAGACCGCACAGACCAAACAGGCGGAGTAAGACACGGGCGCTTTAGCACAGACCAAACAGACTAAGCACAGACCGATCACAGACCGATCACAG
>QFEA01003284.1:12813-22864 GCA_003315975.1 Lactifluus echinatus
GTTGATAGAGAGAGGAGTACATAATACATACATAGAGAAAGGAGTACCCCTTTGTTCGTTTCGGTTTGAAGGTCATGTGGACGCGGTGTTTTCTTCGGTTATCGTGGCCTGCGTAGCCTGTGGTATCGCCATTACCTACGACCGCGTTATGCAGTTCGAGATCCTTGCCACTTGTCATACGACGCGCGCGCGCGTCTCAAGGATGAGGCTTTCCCGTGAGTGCCAACACATACTAGTAAAACCTGCCGCATACTCAGACCGCAGCGTAGATGGCGTTACACTTCTGCCAACATTCATGCCTGTTGCGACACAGGCGGCCATCAAGGGCTTGACACCACAACAGTTGGAAGGACTCGGGGTCACTCTAATACTTAACAATACATATCATCTTAATCTGCGCCCTGGGATCCAAGTGCTGCGAGAAGCTGGTGGCGCACATCGGCTTCAGGGTTGGAACCATAATCTCCTTACGGTGCGCGACATGCTCTATTAATCGATCGTGGAACGCGCTCATCTGGTTCGAAGGATAGTGGTGGTTTTCAGCTCGTATCTCTCAACAAGTTCACGCAGATCACAGAAGAGGGTGCTCTCTTTGCAAGTCCATTCACAGGGGAGCCGACTATGCTGACGGTGTGTGCACCCCGTGGCTCTAAGCCCCTCTCCAGTCTTTACGTGGGTCCAGCCAGAGGAAAGTATGTCCATACAGCACGCTATCGGGGCCGACATTATCATGCAACTTGATGACGTCGGTTAGTCTATCGAATTTCCCCTCACCAGTAGATTCTGGCTGATTTCTGAATCACAGTATCAAGTTTGACAGTTGGCCCAAGAGTTGGCGAAGCGATGCGGCGGTCTATCCGTTGGCTTGATCGCTGCATCGAATTCCACGAGAAATCAGGAAAGAGCGACGTTCAGAACCTATTTGCCATTGTCCAAGGGGGCCTAGACTCCAGGTTACGGGACGAATGCTTGGACGAGATGATCAAGCGACGCAACAAAGTGTCTGGGTATGCTGTGGGAGGGCTCAGTGGAGGAGAAGAAAAAGGCATGTCGCTGACCTCGCAGCTTGTGTTATTGTATTAAACTCAAAGGGTCTGTGACAGACATCTTTTGGCGAATGTGGACTTACTGCCTCTTCCGTCATTCGTATACTCACCCTCGTATAGAATCAGTCAATGTGCGCAGAAGCTCCCGGCAGACAGTAAGTCGAATGTTTTTGTCAGCGAACCGTACTGATTCTCGACAGAACCTAGATATTCGATGGGTATAGGTTTCGCTGAAGGTGAAGCCATTGCCACTATTTAGACCAGTTGCTTAACGTTTCTAGATCTGCTCGTGTGTATCGCGTTAGGGGTCGATATGGTAGGTTATGCCGACTTTCCAAAGTCTCGAGGCTCTCAACCTCACCCATAGGCCGACTGTGTTTTCCCGACGAGAACGGCTCGCTTTGGGGTGGCACTCACGTTCAACGGGCCTCTCAACCTTAGTGAGTTGTCAATTGTGGTAAACTTACTCTGAACATCCTTAATCCTCGCTGGGACAAGAACTACAGAAGCACGCGAAGGACTTGAATCCAATCGATTCCACGTGCCCGTGTCCAACCTGTAGCGATGGGGTATCGAGAGGAATTTTACATCACACAGTCACACACGAAACGGCCGCTGCACATGGTCCGTCATCTCGTTTTCCGCGGACGACATATACGCTGATAATCGTATTAGCTATCACGTTGCATAACCTCACGTTCCAAGCGCGGGTCATGGGCCAAGCACGCAACTCGATCATGGACGGCACATTTCCCACATATCTCCGAAAGTTTTTTGAGGACTACTTTAGGGACGTGGGTTACCCGGAGTGGTGCGTCAATGCACTGCAGAGCGTCGGTGTCGACCTGCTCGCGGGACGACCGCACGCGAAGGTTGTGAAGGGCGATGGAGCGAAATGGGAATACTCGGATGTTGTATTAGCATGAGGCGATGTCCCAAAAATGGAAACCTCTAGTCGTCGGAGTCATGAAGTCTCATCGTCCAGCCCTGACGGCACGCCAGGTGCCCCAGTAGCAACTTGCCATCGTCCCGCTACACGTACACCCTTTACTTCACGCTCTCACTCTTCATAAGGATTATTTATTTCACAACAATCATATTTCATTATCCTCCTTCCTACCAAGCTTTGTTTAATGCCCGACAAGAGCCTCAATGGATCACCCAGCTCTGTCCACCATACATTTGACTCGCACTCTGTTCTTGCTCAGTTTGACCCTTCCTTTCATGACCACGAGCCTTTCCTTAATCCCTCAGATCCTGTTCAGGATCCAGAACAGGACGCTCTCCTGCAGCATGGAGCTGTAGCGAGTCCTCAGGTTCCCAACAACGAGTTGGGCATATACGACGGCCCCACATATGTCGAGGATTACTTGTCTCCTTTGGAGGCCTTCAATGAAACCACAGAACCACTTTCCACGCATGTTACAGAGGAACCATCGTACCAGGATCCTCCTGGACACGTACGTTCCCCCATACTTTCCAAGTAAGCTCCACTTCTCTCGGCGTACCGATTCTCTTTGCACTTGAGCTCTCTTTCGTTGTGGCATATACCATCTTTATGATATAATATCGCGCAACCCCTTTTCACAGCGGTGCAACGCGTCTCGCCGCCATTTCCGAGGACATAACATGAAGTGATCAAAACTCCGCGTTACTATGCATGTTCTCCATCCCCCACCCCTCCCTCCCCCAATCCCCCATATATATCGCTTACGTTCTACAAACTCAATGGGCGTCGGCTGGGGAGCGTCTGGGGCCTCGGTGGCCTCGTTGTGTCACCCGCGTTTTGTCCTGGCGCCTATCATAACTTCCAGGGTCAATGCCCCCTCTCCTCATGTGCTTCGAACTAACATGGCTTGGTGTCCTTCTTCCTGATTTCTTTCCTCGGACTCCTCTCGTTCATTAAGTTGACACCTCTTTGCCCAGGCAGCCGACACGCTTCGAGGGTATTTCGCGGACGGTACGGAATTACGTGCCGACCTCCATCTCCATCACTGTTCCCTCTGCCTCGCCATCACCTCCACGAGTCTCGCTTCCTGTTTCTTTTGGTCGCTTTATGTCACCTGCTGCCCACACATCTGCTTCCTCGGAAAACATTACTGTGACCGACCGCCGCCGAAGTTGGGGGACAGAGTCCGGCGGAAAGACCTTGGACGAGGTACTCACCCTTGATCAACATCAACCTGGCCAGGGTGATGCTCAGCGCCCAGACCTCCCACGCTATCCAAGGAGTGATGACTCCGAGACTATCACTCTGGCGAGGTGGGACACCCTCCGTCCTGGGGGGGCTAGCGCAGAGAAGTAACGCTTTGTTCATTTCCTTTCGAAGGCATTCTTATGCTAGTGACGTTCCACAGACGGGTGCTGATCCTCGGCTATATCTCCGGGCTGCAAATCTGGGACTGCACCAATTTGGACTCTATTACAGAGTTATTGAACATATCCGGCCCAGGGTGGGGTCGAATCTTGCACGCAGAGGTTCTACCGGCCCCTCTGACTTGCACGGGCGATCAATTCGTGACTTCCCGGCCATTGCTTGGCGTAATGTGCGGCTTGCGACTCTTTTGACTCTTTTGCGCTCACAAGGTTTTGCAGTGCCAAACGTCCTCACCAGACGCCGGACTTCCTTGTATATTCCCTTTCATGTCACAAGATTGTGAAGAAGCTCTCTATTCCAGGTATCGCATCGCTTTCAGCAAATTCAAATGTCATAATCATCGTAAGTTGCATTGCCTACACCATCTTATCGTAACAACATCTCAACTTGGGGCTTCAGAGCACGTCAAATCCCATTTCACTTCGTATCCTTTCGTCTTGCACATTCGCATCTTTATCTATTATCTCCTCGGGTCTCTCCACCTTTACGCATTCTCAATCACCGTCAACGACATCCACGAACTCTGATGCCACTACAATATCATCAACTGACATTGGCCTTGCCCTTGCCTCTGATCCCCCCCATCCAGTATTTGCCCTGTCTCATCGCTTCCTTGCATATACTTGTGGGACCAGTACTGTGGCCCCTGGTTTACAACAAACTCAAATACCCGTCCGTGCAGAGGGGGTTGGTGTGCAGACCGACCTTGGGAGCATGGCGCTGCGCGTGGGCGGGTCTGTTCTCAGCGGGATGCGTGCTTTAAGTGGTCGGGCGCTTACCGCCGCTCGCGCGCGAATGTCTGATACGCCATCTGCTGACGTTTCTACTACCAAGCCTCTCTCACGTAGCGCCCCTGAGCAGGACACTGTTCCAAAGGACTCCAAACCTCAGCCGGCGCCCAATGGTTACCATGTCAGGATACTTGACTTGGCACCTCTCACCGCGCCATCGCCTCGTGCGCCTGAACTCATCGTTGAATTCCTTGCGTCAAAGCGTCAGCCCATCTCTGCGCTGCGGTTTTCTTCTGACGGTGGTATGCTCCTAGTCGCCCCAGGCGACGGGCAAACCATCAAGGTTTTCCAAGTGCGGCCAGTGCCTCATGCTTTGCGGGTTGCGGCCGGTGAAATAGAGCAATTTGATAATGTACAGCAATCACCCGCATTGCCGGTAGGTGGCATTCTTCTCTACTCACAATTGACTGGGGCCTCCGGTGCTCATACCTCTGAAAGGATAGCGCCCCTTGGCATATGTATGACCTTCGTCGGGGGAGGACATCTGCTGTAGTGGAGAATCTTGATTGGGCCTCCGATGGTCGTTGGATCGCCGTTGCCACGAAGAAACGGACCGTACACGTCTTCGCAACGAACCCTTACGGTGGACAGCCAGATGGGCAGAGCCATGCCAGGGGAAGAGTTTGCAATTCGTCCAGGCTGGTAAGTCGTCCTATGCTCAACAGGAGAAACTCAACCTAGGTATCTTTGTAGTCGCTGTCCACCACTCTTCCACCACTCATCCGTTTGCGTGCTCGCCAACCTCTTGCTAATCGTCTTTCCGCTCCTCTCAGCTTTATTTTCATTCATTCTAATGCTCCTTCATTCCCCAAACGCTTACTTCCACCTCCTAACGTCGTTTCACCCCCTTCCTCTACGCCAAGTTCTCCCCATTCGTCACCATCTCAGGAGCCTCTATCACCTCCACACCCCCGCAAACGAGTTGATTTCCAGGATATCCTATTGTTCGATCCTGCAGATGGTTCTCTCTCTCTACGGCGTTGTACCATTAATCTCCGTCCAGCTGAACAAAGTCTTTCTGTTCCAAGTTCGGTGCCTGGTCTGGGTGGTACGAGTATATCTTTGCCCACTCGTCCTTCATTTGGTCTTGTCAGTATGCCAATGCCTGCCCCTGCAGTCGCATCCCGCGCTAGGTCTTCCGGAGCAGCGCAGGCGGATGATAAAACCACTGAGATAGTTGGGCATGAGAGTGAGGTCGCGACATGGAATCTTAGAAGAGGCCGTGGCTGGCCTACGGTACAAGGGTCCATTCGCGCAGAAGGGAAGTCGAAGGAGATGCCGAGTTCGAGCTCACAGAAGTTAGTTACCAAGTTTGGATAAGTGATTTTTACTCACCCTTCTTTTACAGCTGGTTATCGTCTGCAGAGCTTCGAACTAGCTCCCATTCCCCGCTGGTCCTTCCGCGATCGCTATATCTTTCCCACCAATTTTCTTTCCATGCGCTCAGTGACGATTATCATGGCCGACTCCGTCGGTTCCATCTTGATGCACTCGGGCCGAAGATCGAGGTGCGAAAGGAAGTTGAAATCAGCGCATATGGGGCTGGCGCGGGTGAGGCCTTTATACATGGATCTCACGACAGCGGGCGTATTTCGTCGTCGTTTGATGAACCGCTGTCATCTGCTATGGCAAGCGGGCTCGAATATCCCTCTTCTCCTCCAGTGATCCCCATGTTCCCTAATGGGACGCCAGCCTCATTTAAGAACACCGTTCCGATCCAACGTGTCGCCGCTGGTCTCAGTGATGGCATGAGCGAGGGCCTTGCGCGTGTCCGCCGTGAGATTGGTAGAGTTCGTAGTCCTCGGCTTATCGCTCATCCTGACGTGGTGGCTGGAGTGCCATTGGAGTTTGGCGAGGAAGACGAAGACTTTGCTTTATCCTCTGGAGGCGATGATGGTACATCGCCTTCGCGCGACGACGGTGGATCCGTCTCTGCCTCCACACCATCGTCTGGCCCTGTATATACCGGCGAACGTAAAGACGCCGACAGCACTTGGCCGGATTGGGATACGGGGATACTAGGAGAGGAGGAAGTGGGCGAGCAGTTCCAGGATATATCTGTCGTGGGTTTTCTAGATGAAGAGCAAGCGTTTAGCACAGGCAGGAGTCGGTCGCTTGTGCGTTAGTCAGTGCGCAGGGCACGTGATGATTTAGTCTTCTGAATGTTTTGTACGATACTCTACCGTCAGCGACGTTCACAATTGAATGTTTGCATATGCTTTGATTTACTAGAAATTAGAGGTGTTGTCATGGTCCTGTATTGGATGCCAGGGCTTGGCGGTTAGAAAGCGGCCCGTGTTGAGCGCTGGGCACCTCGTCACTGTGACACGGCTACAAGTGATGATGCTGTCGTTTCTCATCAAAGTGGACGTGATCTGGGCACGACAGAAATCAGTATTCTTTGGTCTCTGTCTGCTGATACTTTCGGCTCTTGCTTCATATTCGCCACCCGTCGGTTTCAATGACCCAATAAGCTGGAATGTTGACCTAGTCAACCCGTGCGTAGCACCATATTTCCACTCCAATGACACGCATCATAATACACTTACTATAGGCTCATCGGTAACGGCGGAGATTCTCCCAACGGTTCTGGTGGGATGATTCCGTCGACTGCTCCCCCCTTTGCCATGACACGCTGGGTCGCTCAGACGCGTGAGAACTACGTCTCGGTCACGCCATACAACCATACGGACAGGACGATACATGGTTTCCAAGGAACTCACCAGCCTGCCATATGGATGGGCGAGAGTGGGCAGGTGGTTGTTGTCCCCGGTGCAGGAGCAGTCCAGAGCGTCTATGAACGGCGAGGGATGCAATTCAGCCATGATGACGAAATCACGACACCGAGTTACCACCGTGTGCACCTCAATGCGATCGAAGGAGGGTCTATTCTTGCTGAGCAGAGTGCTAGTACGTGACATTTTAAGGTTGCTTGTCGTCTTGCTCGATTTGTCGCAATGTAGCCTCGCGCGTTGGCCACCTCCGTTTCACTTTCACGGATACCCAAACACCTTATGTATTCCTCGAAGCAACGCGCGCATCTGTGATGGGGTCTTCCGATCCAGCTAACGTCACCTATCCTTCTGGCTCAATTGCGATAAACCCAACTGCCTGTGAGATAAGCGGCTCGAACCCCGAACGACAGGATTTCATCATTGGCCCCAATCCCGCCGAACGCTTCAGGGGATATTTTGTCGCGCGTTTTGACGCACCCTTTGTCGCATTTGGTACCGCGCAGAATGGGACAATACGAGCCGGCGAAACCGGGCGTGCAGGGAAGATGCTTGGTGGATATGCCGTATTTCGTCCTGACACGCGAACGGTGAATGTGCGGGTCGGCGTATCATTCATTTCGGTCGAGCAGGCACGAAAGAATCTAGAGAGTGAAATACCCGATGGTACTAGACTAGAGCAGACCGCCAGAAGGACGCGCATCCAGTGGGCAGAGAAGCTTGATCGTGTCCGTGTGGAAGGCGGTTCTCAGGAACAACTTGAGACCTTTTACACTGCGCTTTTTCATACCTTGCATGTATTTGCTCTCTCAATACTTTCCTTGGGTTGCGTTGCATTGACACACTTGATACAGTACCCGAATGAACAAGATGAAGATGGGTTGTATTTCTCGGGCTACGATAACAAGGTCCATGAGGGTGAGTCATATACAGGCTACTCAATTTGGGTGGGGATCCTTCTAGCTCTTCGTGGGGGTTCATGTTGACGTTGCATACGTAGGATACCTTCCGTGCGGTGTGGGGCTGGCAGATACTTTTCGTCCCAGAACGAATTCCCGCCATGGTGCGGAGCATGCTACAAGATTACGAGGAGGTGCTTTTGCTTTTATTTCCGTTCATAAATTCATAAAGTCGACGTTAAACGTATATTTAGGGCGGATGGTTACCCATGTGGAAGAATATTGTTGGTTTGTAACATCTGCTATCACTCGAGTCCCCCACTAGACTCCAGACGCAGAGACGAACATTATGGTTGGCACCCATGCCGACTCATTGATCGCGGAAGCAGTGCTCAAAGATGTCGTGGGATTCGACGTAGAGTTGGCCTATGAAGCGGTGCTTAAGGACGGGACCGTTCCACCTGCGAATGATAGAACAACAGAGTAGTTACGGTTAAATCTCTTGCCCCGATACCAGGCTGACATCCCGTTCAGATATTCGGACAGGCAAGAAAATGTGGGTTACGAAGTCCGTGCCGGTTTAGCTAGCGTCTATGACACGAATGGATGGGTTGCAGACGATGTTCATTCCGAGTCTGCTTCGCGGACCCTCGATTATGCCTGTCTGTCTGTCCCCATTAACTTCGCGCTCGCTGACACAATGACTTGTTAGACGACGATTATGCTATCTCTGTATTTGCTCAGCTATTAGGAAGAGCGGAAGACTTCCATTTCTTTCGGAATCGCTCCATATTTGTTCCCAGCACCCTCTTTAATAATGCCACTGGCTTCATGGAAGCACGCAATGCGAGTGGGGCGTGGGCCGGCCCTGACAACGGGTGGACGGAAGGTGACAAGTGGGCTTACTCATTCAGTGCCGTACACGCAATCGATGAGCTCATTGCACTACGCGGAGGCAAAGTCAAATTTGTACAGAGTCTAGATGAACATTTTTATGATGGTGAGTGCTTCCTGTCGCTATTTTAGACTTGTCTAATCGCCTGCAGGACATAATGACCATACAAATGAGGTGAGCGCTGATCTGATGTTGGGCCTACCATGTCAGTTACTCTTTGTAAAAGCCCTCACACCATATTCCATACCTTTATGCAATGGCCAATGCTGCATCAAAAGGCCAGATGCGCATTCGGGAGATTGCTAAGATGAACTACAATAATACAGTAAATGGGCTTTCAGGGGTATGAATTATCAGCTTTACTTTTTACTTTGATAACTTGCATGCTAACAACTCATTGTAGAATGAAGATTGTGGCCAGATGAGTGCATGGTTTATTTATAGTGCACTTGGTTTCTATCCTGTCAATCCTGTGTCAGAAGAATACATTATTGGGAGGTATGTTTTAAATTCTTATTTTAATGTGGTGTTTATAGATTGACATAATTATATGGTAATAGCCCATTTTTTGATCATATCACCATTAACCTGGCTACTACCAATAAGCCTTTACATATCATTGCACCAGGTGCCACTACTAAACCATATATCAAGTCACTAAAGATTGATGGAAAGGAGATGGATAAACCTTTTATCAAACATTCTCAGATTTCACATGGAGCTACAATTGAATTTGAGATGAGTGAGGAACCTCAGGCTTGGGCATCATTGATACTGTAGTATATGTTATGATCAGGTAGTCATGTTATTATGATTTGTGTCTGATAAGCACTTGTCTGCCTGTTATACAGAATCTTGTGTTCATTATATGATAATGACTGGTCTTGTTACGCACAAGTCCTACGCGTATCGACCAAGGCTGCTACTGGACGGAGTGTCACGTCCTCAGCCGAAGTGTGTCTGTCTCTGGGCGAGTCAAGGCAATAGGCCTTGAGGAGCGGTGGTGCACAAGCAGAGGGGAATGGACAAGCAACTTGGTATTGTCACAAGGAGAACAGACTTAGGGTCTGTTCACTACGTCATACAGGGCTTATATAGGGCTACGCACTACCTATGAGTAAGCGTATCTAATGTACAGTAAGCATGCTGACTGAGGGGTCAGTCAGCATTCGTCAGCGATCAATAAGCAGTCTCAGTCAGCGTATCCATAGTGTACAGTAATCAGCGCGTGGTCCTTGGATCATAACTGTAATGTATTAGTCCATCGGTATGTGTAAGCAGTCAGGGCCCCGGATGCGAGCCAAAGAAAAG
>QFEA01003288.1:0-24582 GCA_003315975.1 Lactifluus echinatus
CTCGTCCTAGAGTCGCCTGCCTATGTCTGAACAAGTCCTCTCCAACCCTCCGTTTAGGGTGAGAGCGTGGGCTGAGTGCTCCCTGAGATAGTCTGGTAGAACGCTTCCAAGTCCCACTTGGAAGGAAGAGGTCTTGCACACAAGATGAGAGCGAACCGAGATGTATTCACTAAGTCTCTAGAGGAGACTCAGCTTAAGGTAGGTACAACTAGTAGTGCCTCTACTTATACTAAGAGATCCTAGTACACGTCTACTAGTAATGAGTCACATCAATCAGAGGCAGTGTCCTAGGACTATATGGAGTAGACCCTACGTAGTCAGTCCTAATAACTACTCTACTATGAAACACGAGCCACAATCCCATCCAGCGTACTACGAATCGATCCCAGGCTGTGTCCATCAGTGCTGCTAACCTGAGGCACCGTATGCGCCCGTGACACACAGTCGCCGACATTATCCAAGCCACAGAGCGTCCAGGTATCCCCATATCCCCACGATCCACGCGCAACATCCTGTTGGCCCACGACAATGGGTCTACGCTCACCACCGACCAACTCATCGACGTGGTACATGGGCTCCTATGTACCATCGAGAATAGACAAAGAGACACCGACGACGACACTGAAAGCACCACAGCCGACAACGAAGAAATATCCTTCCGGGGATACATGCGTAACACCCCAAGTCGGTGCCCCGACTTTTATATCCCCATGCCAGATGGATCATACCGAATGGCCAAGTGGGTCAAGATTTCTCCAACGCCATACGAAGCCCTGGGAACCATGGGTCCAAACGAACCCGAATACCGTCACCTCCTACGCGCCCTACCCCGCCTACGTCCTGACAAAGCCGCCGACCCAGTCCCCAACTGGGCTCTCAACCTCATCCGCGCCAACTCAGCACAGTACAAAGTGGTGGCCCAGTATCTCATGGACAACGGGAACTGGGGACTCATGGGGGAAGTCTCACGGTACAACGCCATCGACAAGCAAATATTATACATCACGCGGAGGCTCTAAGAATACGAGCAACAGATTGACAACCTGCGTGAAGAACAACGCATCTGCCATCACCGACTTGCCATGTCGGTATTTCATGAGAACGTTGCATGCATGGAGAACTCCGCGTCGGATGGTCGCACCATGGAATCACTCCGAAACCAAGTCGGGCGCCGCCGCGTCCTTTGCTTCACGCCCTCCACCTAAACGGAGGGTGATGTCACAGGTGCATATGGTGCCACTGATGGCATGGCATCAGTGATGGACACAGCCCTGGTTTGATGTGTTTCAGTAGTGTTTCGTCTGTGTTTCATGTATATCAGAGTGATCGCGTTTCATAGTAGCTATTAGGGGAAGCTACATAGTATCTCCATACATAACCCTAGGACACTGCCCCGGCTGAGTAGTATATATAGGACTACTTACTAGCCATAGTACCTTAAGCTGAGTCTCCTCTAGAGACTTAGTGAATACACATTGGTTCGCTCTCATCTTGTGTACAAGACCTATTCCTTCCAAGTGGGACTTGGAAGCGTTCTATCAGAATATCTCAAGGAGCACTCAGCTCACGCTCTCACCCTAAACGGAGGGTTGGAGAGGCATTGTTCAGACTTAGGCAAGGCGACTCTAGGACGAGTAATGCCTTTGGTTTTATCGCATCAGCTTCAAGGAAGCCCCGTAACATACGAAGACATCAAGAACCGAGCCATCGAAAGCGTTCGCTCACGCCAAATGATCGATGCCATTTTTCGCAAAAGGGGACCAACTCAACCTCCGCAAACCGCAGGACCACGACCAAATTCATGGAACAATTGGCAGAGTCGACCTCCAAACTGGAACATGCAAAGGAATCCCAATCCACCACGCTTCCCCCGCCCCAATGCATTCCAACAACCCTTTGGAGGACAACGATCGTACAATTCTAGTAACGCACCGCCCAATATGAGAAACACTCCAGTCCCTATGGACGTAGATCGTGCCTGAGCACCAAACAACTACCGAGGACAGAACAACTACCAAGGACGAGTTGTGCAGACCGCCAACGACCCAAATAAGAAACGCACGCAAGGAGCATGCTACAACTGTGGTAAAATGGGACACTTCACACGAGACTGCCGTGCCCCCAAACAACAACACAACCACACGACCAGCCTCCTAGACTGGCAAGAAGGAGACCCAACCGAAGAAACCTACCAAAGCCCAGAAGAATGCATTGACACTCTGTTCCAACAAATGAATGCGCTGTCCACCAACGATAAAGAGTTATTTATGTAGAGATACGGCGCCGAAGAGAATAATGGTGCAAATTTTCCCTCTGCCTAATCCGTTCAGCCTGGATTAGGAGTCAACTACCAGATTGCGTGTATTTATCAAATCGAAAATCCATGACCATGAGATTATTCTTCCACACACAATCCCAGAGGGCTAAAAGCACAGTGTTACTAGACTGCAGCACGACTGAAAACTTTCTTGACCTGAATTATGCCCAAAAATTACGACTCGATATCAAGAAATTGAGGAATCCCCGACCCATATACAATGTCGATGGAACTTTGAATAAAGCCGGAAATATCACGTGATATGTAGACCTACAAGTCCAAACAGGACTCAAATGCACCAACATGAGGTTCTTCCTAACTCATTTGGGAGAACAGAAAATCATCTTAGGTTACCCCTGGTTTGCAGCCATGCAACCACGCATCGATTGGGCCAGAGGATGGCTGGATACTGAACAACTCCCCCTCATTGCACGATCACTAGACTTCGTTGCAGGTACTCCCCAACCAGCTAGACGAGTAACCAACATCAGACAAACCAACTACCGTGAAAGACCCAACGACGCCATGGACCACTCCCCCGAAGAAAACTCCATCCCACCAGCATATCAAAAATTCGCCAAAGTCTTCAGCGATGCAGAAGCCCAAAGATTCCCCGACAGCAGGAAATGGGATCATGCAATAGATCTAAAACCAGGAGCACCCAGCGACCTGAAAGGGAGCCCCTATGCACTCACACAACCAGAACAACAAGCACTTGAAGAATTCCTCAAAGAACAACAGGCCAAAGGATACATTCGACCGTCAAAAAGCCCATATGCGGCACCCTTCTTTTTCATCAAAAAGAAGAGCGGTGCGCTCCGACCAGTACAGGATTACCGACAACTCAACGAATGGACCATCAAGAATAAGTACCCACTCCCACTCATCCCTGAACTCATCGCCAAAGTCCGAGGAGTGTCTCTATTCACCAAATTTGACGTCCGATGGGGCTACAACAACATCCATATCAAAAAGGGAGACGAATGGAAAGCGGCCTTCACCACCAATCAAGGACTCTTTGAACCAACGGTAATGTTCTTTGGAATGACCAACTCGCCAGCCACATTCCAAACTATGATGAACACAATATTTGAAGAGGAGATCCGAGAAGGTTGGCTAGTGATCTATATGGACGACATCCTCATCGCAACTAAAGACGACCCTACGTTCCATCAACAATGTGTCAAACATATACTACAAAAGCTACAAGACCACGATCTTTTCTAGTGCTGCAGAGTCCAGTCTGGGACCGGTCCGGGACCAGTCAAAGACCGGAGTAGGACTGATAAAAGACCGGACCGCAGGGTCAGTCTTTTTCGGTCCGGTCTCAGTCCCAGTCCCGGTCTTTCCATGTCTTAAAGGCCCGAGGACTGGCCAGGACTGGTCCGGACCGGTCCAGACCGATCGATCTCAATGAAGGATCCAGTGACAAGATACCACCGATTCCGTCTTTTCCTACCATTTTCTGCCTAGATCATCGCTTTACTACACAGCTCATCGCCCGAGGCCATGTTGCCTCTCCCACATTGGACATTGCTCGGTTTCAGGTACGGAGGATATGGACACGCGTCCATTGGGTTTCGGTTTTGGACTCACCGTACACCCTCATTCACTGGACTTTATACTGCTTTCTTCTTAGATCATCGCTTCATTGTATAACATCGCCCAACACCGCACGGCATTTCCTACCATGGTCCTTACTTTCAACCCATATGCTCCCTAGGTTTCATTCCACTATTACCGACGTCGCATCTCGCTTCAAGAGGGCTCGAACAACCCTCCTTTTATGTCTGAACCATCCTTTCATTCTCAAATTTCCTCACTAATTGATTTTTCTACTCTTACTCCATTTCTTGTCGGATTCTTCACTACCCAGTCACTGGTACTCTCAAATGTATATAAGGGCTCTTGATTCTGTAGAGGCAGACAATTCAGGGAGCGTGACGAGCTCCAGTTCTCGAAAGCTTCCGAATGTGTGCGCCTTCTCTTTCTCTTCTTTCCTCTTCTCTTCTCTCCATCACGACCTTCTCGACTTCTCTCTCAACTTGGATCATCGACGCGACGTCCTCTAGTGACTCGTTGCACTTCTCGAACATCGATAACAAACCGACTTCAGCTCACTTACTCGGCAAACCCCTCTTTCAGATCATTCTCTCAAGCTCTCTACTTTGTGAGTGTTGGTTTGATTGTAAGGTCGCTAACTACTCCTAGGTACTCTGTCTTCTATCAATCCGGGGTACTCCAACACTAGCGCCTACTAATTAGAGTTTTAATTCAGAATAAAAAGACTCACCTCCAAATGTTCATTCATTGCCGGCCATGCAGCACAAATCGTTGCGCAAACATGTACCCTCTCAGCGACTCCTTGAAGCCCAAGATTCTGGGTTAGCATCATCAAGATCCAAAAAACGAGCACTTGACGATGATGACTCACCACCGGCATCAAAACGTCACCATACCCGAACACCCGAAGATGATGAGGATGAGGGGCATAGCAGTCCTGACATTGAAGAAGTGGTCGAGGAAGGCGGGGGGGCTGAGGGCGAGAGCAGTGACAATGCTATTACGATTCAGAGTGAGGCAAGTTCACATCAATTGTCTGCATTTCAAAAGAACTCAATTGTTACTTACACAGACAGAGGACGAACACACGAGCCATCAGAAACATGAGGCAAAGGTCGAAAAAACGCGCGACATGGAAACGATCTTCTCCACCTTGGTAATAATAAAGTTTAAGAAGCGCAATGGGTCTTTTGAAACGAAAAAGGGACGTTGGTGTGGTATCTGCAAGTACGTCAGTCATGTGGACCTACTCAATGGTTTTGATGCTTACCTAGTTGCTTTGCAGGGAAGATCCTAAAATCATAAAGCAACATGGAGCAATGGCAGGCTGGTTTATCGGTAGCAACACAACCTGCCAGTGCCATATTGGTGCATTCCATTACAAAGAGTATTCCAAGCAATGCCAAGATAAAGGTTACGAGGAAAAGCCGCCTGCGGTACCAAAGAGAGTGTTGAAAGAGCGAGAGCAAAATGAAGTGGAGGGAAAGAAGTCAGGCGGCCAGCAGACGCTTGACGGCATGGTACAGAAGGTTGAGGGTCTGACCACATTCTCCTGAGCTGCTATCCTCGATGCTGTTGTCAAGCACATTGTCTGCAGCGATGAAGTGCGTGCTTAGTGATTTAATATCTATAAGGTTGCATCTCTCATCGTAAACCCTAGGCCCTTCTCCTTGGTGATGACCTCACCTTCACCAATTGCCTGGTCACGATGCGTCCGAAAACGACGCGTGGAGAGCTTCCAGGGTGATCAGCAATCCGCAGCAAGATAATCGGCGAATTTGACGACTATATTAGTAATCTGAAGCTCACCTTCCAGCAAGTCATTGGTGATGTTTCAGTTAACTGGGATACCTGGACAGCTCAGTACACGAGTGCCGCGTTTTTGGGCCTTTGTGCCCAGTGGATCGATGTGAAGGCGGATGGCTGGATTTTTCGATCAGAAGTACTTGCGATGCACAAGATTTCCGGTCCGCACAATGGCAACAACCTTGGCTGTTACGTTATCAAGCTTTTGGATCGCGTTGGCGTTACTTCCAAGACATCTAACAAGGTGCGTTAGTAAGCCTTTTCCTTACCATTATCTCATCTTCAGCAACTTAGCTTGCCTACATCACTGCGGACAATGCAAGTAATAATACGACAGCAGTAGAGAAGGTGGCATCTGTATTACAGCGGCGTGGGTTTGCAGAGTGGTCAGCAGAATCCCGTCAACTTGGGTAAGTTGTTTCATTCTTCTGCCACACGTGAATCTCACTGCGTCACATACAGATGTCTAGCACATGTAATCCAGCTAGGGATCTCGGACTTCATGTCTGAGATCACCCAGCTAGCAGTTGTTGAGACAAAGCAAGCAATCTGGGACTTTGATCCCTCTTTGCCAGAAAATCGGTTAGTCATTGGTGGGCTGGATGTCATTGCTACAATCCGGACGCTCGTCATCAAGGTATTTCTTACTTCTTCTCATCTTCGACCCATTTCTAATCAATCCCGCTCAGATTCAAGCTTCAGGTCAGTGCAAGGAGTGGTTCGAAAAGCAGCAACACAATCACGGCTTTGATAAACCACTGAAGATACCCCTACATGGTAATACTCGATGGGGCACTGCCTTTGCTATGTGCGAGCGTGCATACAAGCTTCGTGAGGTGCGTGGATTGGTGTATCGTTGCATTTCTGGGCTTATAGGCATTTTTGTAGCCTATTGATTCGTTTATTCTGAGCGCAGATAAGAAATTTGGCCCCATAACGACCACTCGTAAATACGGAAATGTAGTGAAGAAGATTCCATGGACAGCGTTTTTACTAGATGAGTCGGGATGGCAACACGTGGCATCGTGCGCCGAAATACTAGAGGTACAGACCCCGGCGCATGCTCTTTCACATTGCGGCCACTCACATACTCTCACAGGATGCCAACGAATACCAGCAGAAGTTTTCATCAGATGCCTTCCCCACACTGCACCGTGTTATCCCTGTACTGGAAGGCCTCTTGACATGGTGGAAGCGAAAGCTCGCGAACCCCAAATTCAGTGTCTTCTGCTCAGCGATCAAGACCGGATTATCTAAATTAAATAAGTACTATATTAACCTCAATAATACACCAGTATATGTCCTATCAATGTGTATGTTTTTTATTTCCATCCTTATTTAACGAGTAACTGATCCTTGACGAACAGTTTTGCACCCCTATTATTGAATGGAATACATAGAGACAAAATGGGGTGGAAGGGACGAGCATGAAGAGGACATTCAAGCGGGAAGTTGCAATGCGAAGGATTGGCAGGTGGAGGCATGGGGAATTGTCCATGAAGCCGTGAGTCTCTTTGTTATATTACCCATTATCTGCGCTAACATCATAGAAGATGACTGAATACTGGCCAAAGCGCTTCGGCGTGAATAAGGATAAGGAAGCTGATCCAGATACGAACCGGCATCATCACCATGATGATGACGATGACTTTGACGATGATGACTTTGACCGGGAACACAAGGGGCGTTTAAAGGCTGCAACTCAGGGATGGGAAGGGGAGCTCAAGCGGTATATTGAGGAACCATTATGCGATGTGAAGAAGAAGATGAATACTCTAAAATGGTGGTCGGTGAGTGCAATACCTGTTACGGTTCCAATGGACCGTTTGGCGAAGTGCCTTCAGGGTAGTGACTTCGACAAGTCACTAAGTCGGTTTGTCTGGGCTAACACGTGACCTTGCTGTCACAGGTTCTAAGACAACTTAGACACAAGTCTAAGATCGTTGAGCTTCCCCTTGACTAAGGGAGCTGACTAAGCTTTGGTCAGTAACTAGAGAGCACTCTAGTAGTGTGAGAGTTCGCCTTGTTAAAGACTCAGGCCCAAAGGCTTAGTCACAAGTCAAATTCCCAAGTAAGGACTTGAGGGAGATGAAAGGGGAAAGGGGAATTGGATTCAAGAAGCTTAAGCCGAAGCTAAGGACATAGGGTCCAAAGCAAGGCTTCTTATATACGTAACAGGCACCCACATCAGGTGACTGGATCAACGAACTTTTAAGGTTCGATCAACAATACAGTAATCAACGGATCAACGAGTCAACGAGTCAGTGAACGTGTACATAGATCCAAACAACGCGTGATCACGTGATGCAGTCACGTGATCCAAATCAGGTGATCAGTAGGCATGTGACCTAATGTCACATGCCTCAGAGTCATGTGACCTAAAATCACATGACCAAAACAAAAAGTGTCAAAAACGAAAAGAAAAGTAAATCGTACTAAAACCGTAACAATACCAATGAACAGCGTAAGGCCACTAATAGGATATGTGGTAGATGCATACAATAAGGTATCCGACCCTTGCTCGCATAGCACTCAATATTTTGCCCATCCCAGGATCCTCAGTGTCCTGTGAATGGCTCTTTTCACGTACAAAACGCGTCACCACTGATCGTTGCTCATCTATTGGGCCTGATCTCATTGAGGCACTTGAGTGCCTATAGTACAACTGGAAAGATAATATAATTGACTGGGCACGAGTAAATTCCCATTCTATAGAGGAAGTAGATGTAGACGACGATTTTTCACTAATACTAAAAGATGAGGAGGAGCTATATACAGGGGACTACGAGTCAGATATTGAAGTTGTTAATTAAATACGTACATAAAGTTTACTTACATTTAACTTATTAGATTACAATATCAATACTAATGGTTGACTGCTCTAAGACAGGACTGCTCAGTTTGAGACGGACCGCGCGTGTCCCGGGGCATGTACATGATAAGCGAACTCCGGATCAGATCACTGTAGATAAGCGGAGACACAGTGCTCCGATAATTAATAATAATACAACACATTCCTTTTGTGGTACACACGGACATTTACGGACCGGGTAACCGACGCGTGTCGGACGCTCTGATTACCCGTTATAGTATATATACATGATCTGCTATAGATTACACGTGCTGATGCGTGTTCGACTTTGTACATACAATATTGCATCTCTATCTCACAAGATTTGCACACAAATAACTAGGTATATAGACCCTAGCTTATACTCTCATTTTGACAAGCCTCTTTACTGTACAATGTATATAAAGTGTGCTGTAGGTAGAAGAAATATAAGTCTTCAGAAGTTGCTCTGAACGACCCTAAGTAATTGCATGACTGAGAAGTTTCAACCCTCAGGACCAGTCAGGACCGATCAGGACTGGTCAGGATCGGTCAGGACCGGTCCAAGACCGCATTCGGTCCGAGACTGGTCAGGACCGGTCCAAGACCGATCTGGGACTGCAGTCCTGTCCTGCAGCAGTCTTGGTCCAGTCCTACTGGTTTTTTGAACTTGCAGTCTCGGTCCTGTCTTCAGTCCTGCCCTCCAAGGCCAAAAGACTGAACTGGACCGGACTCTGCAGCACTAATCTTTTCCTCAGACCTGAAAAGTGCGCATTCTCACAAAAGCGCATCGAATTTTTAGGCGTCGTGCTAGAAGGAGGACAGATTCACATGGACCCCTCCAAAGTCTCAGCAGTGAAAGCATGGCCCACACCACTTACCGTCAAAGACATACGCACCTTCCTTGGTTTTACAGGTTATTATCGCTACTTCATCTCCCACTACTCCACCACAGCCCGACCACTCATCGACCTCACATGCAAAGATACCCCGTTCCAATGGACGACGCGACAGCAAATGGCCTTCGATAAACTCAAAACACTCATGTGCTCCTCACCAATTCTCCATCAACCTGATTACACTTGTTACGGTTTGGAACACACTCAGTGCGGCGGCCAAACTGCTGTTTGGCCTTGTTGTGGATTTGACTGATTGACTGGACTGGTATGACTGACTGGTTCGAGTTTTGACTGGATTAGAAGTTCTCGGAGCAAGATGCCTAGTTTGGGACATGAAAAAGGACTTGTTATTTTCTGGGAAATTTCTCTTGAAATTTCCTCTTCGAATTTTCGTACTATACTATTTTAGACCAGTAAAATAGTATAGTTAGTACTCCCTGTTGGGACGACTCATGTATATAAAAGAAGCAAGCTGGTGACCCTAAGTCCCCAGCTTCGGCTTAAGCTTCCTGAATCCTAACTCCTGATCTGAACCCTCTTGTGACTAATAAGGAATCCCTTCCTTATTAAGAACTCCTCTCTACCTCTTCAAGCTCTAACTTGGACTTGACTTAGTATTAAACCTTTGGGGTTTATCCTAGACTAAGTCTTGCGTCCACTCTACTAGAGAGCTCTCTAGAACCCGAACTAGCTTAAGTCGCTTTAGTCTTGCTCAGACTATAGCTCACCGAACCGAACTTTGTCTTGGACACGTGACAGTCAGATCACGTATTAGCTTGACTAAGCGAACCCCTTGGGCTCAGTAATTGCCAAGGTCCCCGAACCTCTAACTCAGAAGACACTTCGTCAAAAAGGTCCTTAGGAACCTTAACAACACTCGCCCCTTCTTCCTTGCCACGGACGCGTCTGCATACGGCGTGGGAGCCGTACTCTTGCAGGAGGGAGAACTACACCCCTCAAAACGCACACCAGTACAACACCCCATTGCATTTTATTCCGCTACATTCACACCGACTGAACGAAACTACGACATCTATGAGCGAGAACTCCTCGCGATCATTAAAGCACTACACCACTGGAGACCACACCTTGCAGGCACAGAAATACCAGTAACCATCCTCACCGACCACGCCAACCTTCTGTATTGGAAAACACCCCGCAAAGTCAACCGCAGACTTGCAAGATGGTTCAGCAAGCTTCAAGAATACAACCTTCGACTCAAACATGTCCCAGGAAAGATCCACGCTGCCCCAGACATGCTATCACGACCGCCTCAAACAGACCAAGGAAGACAAGATAATGAGGACGTCACACTCCTTTCGCCATCAATGTTCATCAACCGACTTACAGAACCTCTGTCAAAGGACCCATGCGTAGACATCGTCAAAATACAACAGTACCCCCATCATCACAAACTGCTGAGAAGATGGGCAAAACCATATCGACTTACTCTACAAAAAGGAATCTGGGCCACAAGACAGAACCAAATAGTAGTACCCCCCGATCAAGAGGTGCGACAAATGTTACTACGACGATATCACGACTCGCCACTTGCAGGACATTTGGGAAGAGACAACACCATCCACAAAGTCACATACCAGTATTGGTGGCCCGGAATCAACACATGGATTGACCAATACGTGAAGGGATGTGCCATATGCCAACAGAACAAGAACCTCACACACAAAAGAAAAGTACCGCTATACAAAATCCCAACCACGGAAGATCCCCTCCCCTTCTCAACAGTAGCCATGGATCTCATCACAGCCCTATCACTCAGTAGGGGGTACAACGCAATACTCACCATCGTAGACCACGGATGCTCTCGCGCAGCACTCTTCCTCCCCTGCAACACCCAAATCACAGGAGAGGGAGTTGCCCAGTTATACCTCGAACACGTGTTCCAATGGTTCGGAGCGCCCCAGAAACTAATCACTGACAGAGATCCCCGTTTCACATCACACTTCACTCACGCCCTATGCCAGAAACTGAAAATACAACAGAACATCAGCACAGCCTATCACCCACAAACAGACGGCCTATCAGAACGGAACAACCAGTGGATAGAACAATATCTACGCATGTTTGGCAATCTCCAACAAGACGATTGGGCCGATTGGTTACCACTCGCGACATTCGTGCATAACACCACCCCAAACAACACCACCAAAACACCACCATCAGAAGCGTTAATGGGATACACGCCACAGGTGACCTTTGATTCAGAATATGTATCAAATAATCACTCTGTGGAAGAACGCCATCAAAAACTGATGGAGTGCAGATGCCACATCCAACAAGCACTAAATAACACTACCAACACACCTCCACCCCAGTTTCACATTGGAAACGAAGTGTGGCTTGATGCACGCAACCTGAAACTCCCGTATGCCACCCCCAAACTCGCACCCAAACGCCTAGGACCCTTCCCCATCACTGAACAAATATCTCCAGTGGCTTACCGCCTCCGACTACCCCCAACCTGGACCATTCACGACATGTTTCATGCATCACTCCTTACCCCATACGTAGAAACCGAAGAACATGGAACAAACTACACACGGCCACCCCCTGAATTGATTGATGGGGAACACGAATACGAAGTAGAACGCATCGTCGGACATCGCCATCATGGAAGAAAGAAGACCCTGCAATACTTGATCAAATGGAAAGGTTACCCCATAAGCGACAACACATGGGAACCCGCTGATCAAGTCTTCGCACCCAATTTGATCGCATCATACCACCAAAAGCACCCCCTAACAGATAAAAGGACACTCAGAACTCGCCAAATCAATGCCCCATCTTCCCCCATCAGACATTGCACTCCTCACAATCTTCTTCTCCCTTCAAACCACCTTCTATCTTCTTATCGTCATCAAATATGGCCTCCAACACTTCAGGCACCAACACCCCCCTTGAAACCATTAACTACGACACTGTCGCCGAACCAATCTCCGCCGAGTCCACAACCACCACGGACGACGACGTTAACATGGAAATTCGACACCAACCCATCCCAAGCGAGCTCCGACGCCCTTTACAAGTCATCAACGGGAACATCAACCGCACCATACTACCCCTCTCACCTAACACAGTTGGACACACCGTGGCTGATATCATCCAAGCCACAGAATGCCCCAGCGTCCCCATTTCCCCCCGTTCCATGCGCAACATCTTGTTGGCCCATGATAATGGGTCAGCCCTCAGCACCGACCAACTCATCGACGTGGTGCATGGACTTCTTTGCACCATTGAGAACAGGCAACGAGACACAGACGACGATTCGGAAAGCACCACAGCCGACGAAGAGGTATCCTTCCGTGGATATATGCGCAACACCCCAAGCCGATGCCCCAACTTCTACATTCCCATGCCCGATGGATCATACCAACTGGCCAAATGGGTCAAAATCTCACCCACTCCATATGAAGCATTGGGAACCATGGGACAGGACGAACCCGAATACTGCCACCTCTTGCGTGCACTCCCCCGCCTTCGCCCCGACGAAATCTGTGAATCAGTGCCTAACTGGGCACTCAATCTTATTTGCACCAACTCAGCACAATACAAGGTGGTGGCCCAATACCTCATGGACCACGGAAATTGGGGCCTCATGGGTGAAGTGTCCCGTTACAACGCCATCAACGAACAGATACTTTACATCACCAGGTGGCTCCAGGAATATGAGCAACAGATCAACAACTTGCGTGAAGAACAACGCATCTGCCATCACCGACTTGCCATGTCGGTCTTCCACGAGAACGTTGCATGTATGGAGAACTCCGCATCGGACGGCCGCGCAATGGAATCACTCCGGAATCAAGTCGGGCGCCGTCGCATCCTCCGCTTCGCACCCTCTACCTAAACGGAGGGTGATGTCACGGGTGCATACGGTGCCTCAGTTTAGCAGTGCTGATGGACACAGCCCGGGATCGATTTGTACTATACTGGATGGGATTGTGGTTCGCATTTCATAGTAGAGTAGCTATTAGGACTGGCTACGTAGAGTCTACTCCATATAGTCCTAGGACACTGCCTCTGTTTGATGTGACTCGTTACTAGTAGACCTATACTAGGATTCCTTAGTATAAGTAGAGGCACTACTAGTTGTACTTGCCTTAAGCTGAGTCTCCTCTAGGGACTTAGTGAATACACACCTGGTTCGCTCTCCTCTTGTGTGCAAGACCTATTCCTTCCAAGTGGGACTTGGAAGCGTTCTATCAGACAGCCTTAGGGAGCACTCAGCTCACGCTCTCACCCTAAACGGAGGGTTGGAGAGGTATTGTTCAGACACAGGCAAGGTGACTCTAGGACGAGTAACGCCTTTGGTTTTATCTCTTAGGCTTCGGGGAAGCCCGTAACAAGTTGGTTGCCCCTGCCTTGAAAATCTTGACAAAATCAAAGAAAGTCATCTTGGACTCTTGGAGTATATATAAAAATTTGCTTATAATACATGAATTTTACTATAACTCAGTAGACATAGCTACTAGACACATTTTAGTAGGTTTCTGTGGTTTCCATGGTTTCCATGGTTTCTATGGCACTTCAATTTGAGAGGTTTCCTGGAAATTGGACATGGGTTTCCAGGTTCTGAAGTTTCCTGGTTTTTTCCAGTTTTTTCTGGTTTTATTTAGTTTCTTGGGTTGAGCAACCACTGGAAACTAAAATGCTTAATTACTGATGCAGGTGATTGACGGTCGCTCAGTTGGCCCGTTCTGACTCAGAGCCGTTGTTCTTGCAAGAGAAAAGAATTTAAGCTGTGACTTTCGAGAAAGGGAGGGGGACAGCGAGAGTCAAAGCGTCCGAGTTTTAGCTACAAAAGGATACTGTAGTCTCGCGCTCGCAGCCCACCAAGGTCGCTTTGGTCGCTTTGGTGAGGAATGGCTCAGAGGTGCACGTGACTAGGGGACGAGGGACGAACAGCGCAGCGATCGACCTAGCGAAATTCTTCTCCCTCTTTAATGACCTTTCCAACAGACGATTTTGTGTACATCAATCTTTGACGCTCTGAAAAAAGTTGGCGATACCACCACCACAGGGGATAGTGCTGTTGGTCACGCTGATGTGACTCCCAAATCGGAAACTGTGACAGGGACTCGGAATCGGAACGGAGAAACGCCTGGGCGTCGGTCCCGCAACATGGGGCGCCTGGCGGTGACTGAATCTCTCACCTGCTCCAGCGGCTGTAACATCTAGAATAAATTTCCTGCATACATCGGGCCTACAAAGAACGTCACCGATACCACAAAATGGCTCTAACACATGGACACATGCAGATGTTCCCCAATTCGTAAGCAGAACGTCCCTCACAGACTCAGGCTATCGCCCGCTATTGACCATTCCTACAGCCCAGGTTATCAATCCTCCGGAGTAGGGTGCATCGATTCTTATCATGCCTCTACGATTTTGCTCAGGTTACCCTCTGAACAGCGCCCAGACCGGCGAAGCCCATCGGAGCTTACCCCAGCTCGAGGTAACCGGTACGTATCTTCATGATGCAGCTCCGATTAGTATCATATCCTCTTTCTCTTTCCAGTCTACAGAGCACACAACCTTCCTCGCATCAAGACACTTCTTGGCGGGGAACGAAGGTTTTATGTTACTTTAACTGACGGGGTGATAACAAAGCAGACTAAATCTGTGCGGAGCGTTGGGCAGATCGTCGAGTGGAATGAGAACGTTGACGCCTTGTGAGGGGTTTCACTTTTTAAATATCACATACAACTGAATGTCCTGCAGTACTTTGCAATCACAGCCTCATCTTACGGTATCGCTTTATGCGAAACGGACGACGAGCAAAGACCTGCTTCTCGGAAGGAAGGAGATACCCTGTGAACCTAACCATGGTACATCCGTTACTAGAATATTCATGCATTCGCCTACTGATTATGTTTCGAGTAGACATTGCTCTCACTTTGAGCCATGGCGAAGGACATAAGGACTATCCATTTCCACCAATCACACTCATCTTGACGATTGTGTCGCTAGCGAATGTGGTTTCCTCTTCGGATTCGGCCGTCAACACACGCAACCAAATGGCAACTGAGCCGGATAGCCCCAATGCTGGAATAGTAGCGTCTTCTAACATCCGAGACACCGTCATGCCAACGACTAAATTCACTTCTCCTCGACCTGATTTAATCCGGATGAGCAGCCCTTGCATTGGGGGGAGTACTCCAGTTCCCCAAGTAAAGCAGGAGAGGGAGGAAACGTTGCATAAAAACAAGGCTCTCGATAATGCTGAGAAAGCAGTAGGAACTATGAAAGCATGGAGCAATGCAGTTGATATTATCAAACGAGTCATGGACATCGTTGGCCCTATAGCAGAAGTATACTCAGCATCGCTTCCGCCCCTTCTATGAGTTGATGTTGTCTCTTCAGCTCCATCCTTATGCAAAGTTAGCATGGGGTCTACTCTCAAAAATCCCAGAGGTACGTTTCCTTAATGCTTGTTCAACGATATAAAAATCTGATTCGTTGTTAACGTCTAACTGTCAGACTCTCCTAGAACAGGTTCAACGTGATGACAACGTCCGGGCCTTACTTGAGAGCATACGAGATGCGTTTGACTTTGCACTCGATGCCGACGCTTTAAGGAATATGAAGCCGCAATCGAAGCAGGCAAAAATTCTCGAGGAAATGTTGGAGTGTGTTTCGACATACAGCGAATTCATCGAATCATATGCAAAGGACGTGCAATTTGGTACGTTGTCTTACCTCTTCGTGGCGTGTTACCTACATATAATTTGTGGTAGGGAGGCGAGCTTTGAAGAACGTTTTCGGCGGCAAAGTGGACGGAGAAATCGAAGGTTACCGGACCACGCTCGTCAGGCTCCGAGACCGTTTTCTCGCACATGCTACTGTTACTACTGAGGTTGCTGTGCTTCAAATACAAGATGATGTGAATAGTGTGAGTGATATCATCTTGAGGGGTGTATCACAAGACTCAGCGGAATAAACACACAGGTGGCGAAACAAGTCTTGGCAGCTGGTGCGTAGTTCTCATAGTCGTAAGATCATCCATCTCATAAAGGTAAACATAGAGTTGGACGCGAAAATCAGAGAAATGCCATACAAGGGAGGTATTTGGCGATGAGAAACGATGTCTCCCAGGAACCCGCCAAGAGTTTTTGGATTACATCGTCAATTGGCTTGACAATCCACAGTCAGAACATGCACTCGTTCTCTTAGGCCAGGCAGGGACAGGGAAGTCTTCTATCGCACACGAAGTCGCACGCCGCTTCGAAAACAAGTATCTTGGCTGTTACTTTGCATTTCTGCGTGAGGAACGAACCAGGCACGAGATGTATGCCTACCAGTTGTTCACAACGCTTGCCATCGACCTCTTCCATCGCTATCCCTCGTTCAAGGTGGCTCTTCGAAAGGCGTTTAACGACAATCCTGCTCTTCGTAATGCGAAGGACTATCCTACACTTTTTCAATCCCTCCTAATTGAACCGCTCAAGGGTCTACGACTAGATCATCGAATCCTGATTGTCATCGATGCGCTGGACGAGAGTGAAGATGCAATTGGCGCGAAGGGATTACACACATTTCTTGCTCAAAATATCTCGAAATTGCCATCGAATTTCCGCATATTGATCACGTCCAGACCTGAGAACGGTATAGAACCCTCATTTGCCGAAGCACCCTCTGTCAATGTCATTCGGATGGATGACCCGAGACTGTCCGCCAAAACCGAGCAAGATATTGGTATATACCTCAAGAAGGAACTCCCATCTGACGTGTTCGCTAAGCATGGTGCCGAACTGGCAAAGAAGGCAGAAGGCTTGTTTCAGTGGGCAGCCGTCGCATCTGGGTTCATAAATTACCCTCCGGCCACTTTCGGTTTCAGTCAAACAGAATGCATAGAGTGCTTGTTGGGACTCTCAACGGATCAGAGTGGACAAGATCCGTTGGACAAGTTATACGAAGAAGTTCTCGAAGGCTACTTCACACATCCGAAGGCGCAGGTTCTATTCCGATTTGTCATGGGACAGCTTTGTGTTGCGATAGAACCACTCTCGATCGATTCATTGACTTCCCTGCGACGACATGCCCTGCCTGATGCGCCTGGTGATACTAATTCGATTTTAGTGATGCTTCGCCATCTCGGGTCTCTGCTGAGCAACGTGACTTCATCTGATCACTCCCTTCCGATTGTCCCTCTCCACACATCATTTCGTGACTTTTTGGCTAATCGGAAGAGCAGCATATTTTACATTGACATTGTGGATGCGCACCGTCAGTTGACTCATTGCTGCGTTGGTGTAATGCTCAATGAACTGAAACTCAACATTTGTAAACTGGAATCGTCATATCTTGCCAACAGCGACGTCCCCGACCTCGAATCTCGAATTTCGAAATATATCCCCTCTGCTCTGTCATACGCATGCACTTTTTGGGGCGATCATTTGGAACATGTTACCTTCGAGGACTACCTTTTTGCGAAACTAAAATCGTTCTTCGAGACGAAATTTCTGTTTTGGCTGGACTTACTTAGCATTAAGGGCACTGTGGTCCTTGCTTCGTCAGCTTTGGTATCTCTGAAGGCATGGCTATTACTTGAATACCAAAAGGTAAGTCTATTCTATAATAAAATGTTTGTAGTAATCAATATGCAAAATTGTAATAGGCTTCGCGGAATGAGATGGAGAACTTGTTGGCGTTCGTCAATGATGCATCCGCTTTTGTGCGATACTTCGGGATGGTCATAGCAAGGAGCGCTCCACATATCTATGTCTCCGCTTTACCCTTCGCGCCGACGACCTCTCACATCTCCAAGCGTTATCTTCATCTCTTCCCTCAGACATTATCATTGGAGCGCGGGAGGTTGTCTCATTGGCCAGCATTGGAGATGGCGATTCCAGCCCATGACGGAGCGGTTTGGTCTGTTGCATTCTCTCCGGATGGACAGCGTATCGCATCAGGTTCGGCAGATCGAACGATTCGTGTATGGGATGCTGCAACGGGAGTGATCGTCGCTGGTCCGTTTACTGGACACGCCAATGAGGTCAACTGTGTCGCATTTTCGCCGGATGGGAAACACCTCGCTTCAGCTTCAGATGATTGCAAGCTGTACGTTTGGAATGCCACGACGGGAGAGATTGTCGCAGGCCCATTTGATGGGCATAGCGACTGCGTCACCTCTGTTGTTTTCTCGCCAAACGGTCAGCACATAGCTTCAGCCTCATTCGACCATACCATTTTTGTGTGGAATGTCACAACAGGAGAAGCCATAGCGGGACCATTTACTGGACACACTTCATCAGTGAGGACTGTTGCATTCTCGCCGGATGGAAAACGTATTGTCTCAGGCTCGGACGACCACACGATTTGCGTGTGGGACGCCACATCGGGATTGATGGTCTCAGGCCCATTTACTGGACACAGGGGACTGGTCTCCTCTGTTGCATTCTCACCAAGTGGGCAATTCATCGTCTCAGCTTCACCAGACCGCGAGATCCGTTTATGGAATGCCGCAACAGGAGAGATCTTAGCAAGGCCGTTTACTGGAGACAGTGGGCCGATCCACTCTGTTGCATTTTCGCCAGATGGGCTTCGCATCATCTCAGGCTCGAGAGATAACAAAATTCGTGTATGGGACACGATAACCGGAGAAATTGTAGCTGGCCCATATACTGGACATACCGATGCGATCCATTCTGTTGCATTTTCCCCGGATGGACAGCGCATGGTCTCAGGGTCGGGAGATTGCACAATCTGTTTTTGGAATGCCACAACGGAAGAGATCAAAGCAGGCCAGTATACTGGACATACCCGTTGGGTCAGGTCTGCTACATTCTCACCCGATGGACAACGCATCGCCTCATCCTCTGACGATTGCACGGTCCGTGTTTGGAGCGCCACGACGGGAGAAATGATAGTAGGTCCATGTACTGGACACGACGAAGGGGTCCATTCCATTGCATTCTCGCCAGATGGGCAATGCATTGTCTTGGCGTCATCGGATTCCACGGTTCGTGTGTGGAACGCCACAACGGGAGAGGCCATGGCAGCCCCATTTACTAGACATACCAATCGTGTCTACTCTGCTGTGTTCTCCCCTGATGGACACCGCATTGTCTCAGCATCGAGGGATAACACGATTTGGGTGTGGAATCCTTCAACGGGAGACATCGTAACAGGTCCACTTACTGGGCACACTGGTGCAGTCAACACCATTTCATTTTCTCCAGATGGTCAGCTCATCGTATCAGGCTCATCTGATCTTTCGATTCGCATATGGAACGCCACAACAGGAGAAATTGTAGCAGGTCCTTTTACTGGACACACAAATTCGGTTTTTTCTGTAGCAATTTCACCAGACGGGTGGCGAATTGTCTCGGGATCGGCTGATCGGACAATTCGCGTATGGAACGCTGCGACAGGAGAGATGGTAGCAGGTCCATTTACTGGACACTCTGGCCACGTGACCTCTGTTGCATTCTCGCCAGATGGGCGGTATATCGTCTCGGGTTCGGAAGATCGCTCGATTCGTGTGGCTAATGCCGTATCAGGAGAGATCGTAGCAGGCCCCTTTAATGGACACACCGATTGCGTATTTTCTGTCGCATTCTCACCAGATGGAAGGCACATCGTCTCGGCTTCACAAGATCGTACCATCCGTTATTTCAAAGTTACAATGGAAGCGGCTGAAATGGGCAAGAATATGTATTTTACGGATCAGTCGTCAATTAATGGCGACGGCTGGATATATGGAGGAGAGGGAGAGCTTCTGTTATGGATTCCCCAGGTCCATCGATCATCTCTTTACCGGCCGAGCGATGTCTGGATTGTATGTGAACATGAAACTCGACTCAATTTCTCGAAGTTCGTATATGGATTGAATTGGACTACGTGTCATAATTCGTCTAAATAGTATCACTATTTAATGAAATGTCGCATGTTGGAGTTGATGAAAATAGATCTAGTAGGCGTCTATGGCCTGCTTTTCTGACTGACTATCTGGGAAAATATGTAGTAACACCAGAAACGTGAATCAATTATGTATTCTTTGTTCGATGGTGCGCTTTACATCCTCCGGGTCTTTTTTTTTTTGATTCAGTTTATTGTCCATGGTCTGCGACCAGGTACACTAGTACAAAGCGATCATGACTAGGGACTGCACCTATTTGAGAACAAAGAGAGAAACCCTAGCTACGTAATGTACACAAGGAGAAAAAATAAAGATAGTCGGAATGCCGTCTGAGTTGTGTTTACTGATGCCCCTGCATGCTACTAAATGGTGTCTCACAGCTCCTGGAAGGCAGGAAGGCGTTCGATTGGGAGAGGTGTGAGGTTGTGGTGACACAGAGTAAGGACTAGTGTTCGACATGGGTAACCCGCGGGTATTTTAGGCCCTACCTGTACCCGTACCCGTGAAAACCCATGGCCATGGGTACAGGTCGCAGGTTTGCACGGGTTTGCATGGGTACGGGTCACGGGTCTTGACCCGACAGGTTGCGGGTTTTGACTCCATGGGTTTTGACCCGTGGACCCAGGGGAAAAGTTGGGATGGATGTTGAGATGAATGAGTGGAATCCCCAAGGTCACATACGATACATACGATACGAGATCTAGACATGTACACAAGTCTGAACGCGCGTTCAGACTCGCGCGCGCACAGAGTCTGAGTCTGATATAAAACAATATAATAAAATAAAATAACAGGTGGACAAATATGCCAGCACACTTTGTTTTTATTCAATAAGGATAAGGGATATTCGATATTCGATATTCGATATTCGATAGGGGTATATGGCTAGGGGCGCGTGCGATACGTGCGTGCATGCATTCTCAGGCTTGTGTTCAGGTGTTCAGATGTTCAGTTAATATCATCAATCAACTATGTACTACAATTGTATGACCATGACCATTAACTAATGACCTCCCAATCATCATCAGACCATGTTTCGTCCTCCCTCGGTTCAGGTAATGAAGCAGCATGAGTTAAGTCCCTTGGCATCGCATATCCTGCCTTGCTCCACGGTCCGACGCATGCGGCGTCTCGCAGCTTTTGTTGTGTGGCATAACGACGAGGGTTGAGGAGAGGCTTCATTCTCCAGGCTTCATTCTCCGCTAGGTGTTGCTGGTGGCGTGCGTTCGGTGCCCGGATATCGCCGCGGAAGCTCTGAAGTACTTGAAGGTACGGGTACGGGTCACGGGTAGGATGGGTACGGGTCACGGGTTTGGCGGGTATGACCCATGACCCGTACCCGCCAAAACCCGTGACACCAAACCTCGCGGGTATGTCTACCTGTGTCGGTCTACCCGTGTCGAACACTAGTAAGGACTCGCACAGCGCCAGGCCCGGAACGGACGCCTTCGGATACAACTATGCTGCGTTGTGTGAGGTTGTCGTACTGTAAGTGTTACAGGGCGCATACGGTGCCACTGATGGCATGGCATCAGTGATGGACACAGCCCTGGATTGATATGTTTCAGTAGTGTTTCGCCTGTGTTTCATGTATATCATCGATCGCGTCTCAGGAAGGTTTCAGATGTGTTTCATAAGTAGTTGTAGTCATTAGGGATGACTACTAGTGCAGCTGCTTATATATCCCTAGGACACTGCCTCAGAACTAGTAGTATATATAGACGTACTTACTAGCCTGTACTACCTTAAGCTGAGTCTTCTATCCCTGAAGACGAAGCCCAATCTATCCGGTTCCCTTCTCTACTTGTGTGCAAAACTCTATTCCTCCTAAGTGGGACTTAGGAGCGTCTCCACCTCTTCAGGAAGCACTCAGCACACGCTCTCACCTAGTGGCTAGGTTGGAGAGGCATTGTTCGCATATACAAGGCGACTCAAAACAGAGTAACGCCTTATTGTTTTATCCCGCACGGCTTCGAGGAAGCCCCGTAACAGTAAGGTGAAGCTGTAAGCGAGCCTCTGCCACAACGGAATGTTACGTCCATCACCTGAGCTCGGATCGGAGTAATCCAATCCGGAGCGCCTGTAGCCCACCTCCCGAATCTGCACCTCCTGAATCTGCGGTGCCTCTCGTTCCTCTGACGTGTCAAGCCCCTCGTCGAAGGAATGCACACAAATATTTATTCGGACCCAATCAGTTCAATACGCTTCAATTTCGTGTTCTCACCTCTGCCCTAGATCTTGACTTATCCAGACCAGATCGCGTCGCGTCATCCGACATGTTCTCTCGACTCTCGACTCTCGACTCGCGCAGGACCCCTCCGCCCCCTAGACACATCTTGGCGCCTCCAGATGCAGCTAGCCACGTCCCCGACGTGCGAGAAGATTTGCATTGCATTTGGTTTCCTCGCTATCGTTCTATGCTACTGCACACCTGTCCTTTTGTTCCCCATTTTATTCATCCTTAATAGCCACTCCGGGTCCTTAGCTTCAATTTATCTACCTTCCTATTTTTCCTTAGACCAAATTGATGGCCATCGCATGTATCCAACCTGAAATATGCCCCTTCTGGGCCAGACAACTATCGTTACCTCTATTTCAGAGGCCCCTGCGTTGCCGTTTCGTTCTCTTCTTACCCTGCAGTGATACCTACCCTCAGGGTCCTCGGCTCAAACTCCCTTGTTTACCGCGTATCTTTGTCTGTACTCCCCTCGCAGCCGCTCTTTTGTTCGAGCTAATCTCGCTCTCTCCCCTCTTTCGCGTTCTTCTCGGCACTCTCGTCTCCTGACTAGATTGGTTTCGCATCCGGTTCCTAATCACCCGAGGAGCTTCATATACAACTCGCTCACCGTTCTTACTAGTTTTCTCCCGCGTTCCCCTGTCGTACATGCGGCTCCCCTCCCTCTCTATTCCTCTCCAGTTCCCAGTTCCCTTCCCTCTATTCATTAAGCACTGCTCTGAATCCACTGCAATCTCTGCCTTTGCCCAACACAAGAGGGCTGTCAGGTAGAAGCATATTTGACACTGATATATTATTGGTGTTATCCCTTTCAGGTTATTGAGCAGCAGCTCGTCCACCTTATGGAAAATAGTGCGCATGATTCGAGCAGCTTCAGTGAGCCTATAATGTGCAACAGCTAATTCCAAATCCAGGAGATAGTCCGTGGAAGAATAGGGTTTAAAGTTGCTTCCGGCAGGCCAGGATAGAATGGTTGTGAGAGTTGAAGCGCTGAAGCGTTAAGCCGTTGCCGTCCCCTTCACGGCGATATCGGAGAAAGAACAGCAAGTTCAAGTTCATATTCGGCTTTGGCCTTTGGCGCTCTTCCGTCGTACGTGACTGGTGACCTTTCCATCTTAGGCACAGATCTCCTCCTCACACTTCGCCGCATTGAACCCGAGTCCCAGAGTCGTCCCTGATGTCTCCATTGCCCCCACCATTGGATGAGAACAGAGGACTTTACTCCCGTCTTCCGTCACTCCGGACGTCACAGCCATCCTTCAATTCCGACAGATGCCCTCAACCT
The DNA here is from genome assembly GCA_003315975.1 of Lactifluus echinatus. NCBI lineage: Eukaryota > Fungi > Basidiomycota > Agaricomycetes > Russulales > Russulaceae > Lactifluus > Lactifluus echinatus. Next base: position 23,819 of record QFEA01003288.1, read on the forward strand.
TCTTACTTGATCTATGAGGAAAATCTTCATTTGATGGGAGTGCGGAGGAGTCCTCCGATGAACTCTTCCCAGCAGCTAGATAGGATGAAGGTGTCACCGCCCTAGATTGCGGAAGTGATAAATTCTAGATCAATAGAGCCCTTTTGGTAGAGTGGAGCGTCCAAATAGTGCTCGAGGGTAGAGACCTTTCGCATATTTGCGATTTGAGTGAGTTGTCGGAGAATGCTCTGTCGATGAACGGCAAATTAGTATGGTGCGCTTGTGAGTTCGATAAGTTGGAGTGCACGGGTGCAATCGGCAATGGAGCAGGAAGGTCAAGTGTGCAGAGAGAGGGGGGGAGTGAGAAGAGCCTAAGAGGAAAACTAGCCGCGTTTGTCGGAAGAGCCAAAGCCGGGCGTCACGAGGATGCCCACAAGAGAATGACGAGGGCAGTGTCGGAGGCAGGTGAAAGAGGTCGAGAGATACGGGGGGTCTGACGAGCCAAGGCGCAGGGGATGTCCAAGAGCTAGAAGCGCAAGGGCTCGGCAAATTCAAAGGTTCAATGATCATGGAATCGATTGACGCGGCGAGGTGAGAAGAGAGGAATGAGATAAGATGCAGAACTGGACTCACACGAGACTTTCGAAAACGAAATAAGATGAATTTGTTGTCTTCCCTTTCATAAGGGATTTCTGGGGCTTATATATATGAGGGTCATATACTAAGCGCTGTGTCAGCCGACGGCCAGCGAGGCAAAAGGTGGCCAATGTCTGTTTATAATAAAT
>QFEA01003303.1:0-14344 GCA_003315975.1 Lactifluus echinatus
CCACGCGGGGAGCCACCCCTTGAACATGAATGCCGGTCCTTCTGTCTGCATCGAGTGGCGGATAACCTTCAATGTGGACTAGTGCAGTTCGAACACGTTAAGAGTAAGAGTAGGGATGAAGGCATTGCATTTAGTACGTACAGCTGAACCTGGCCCAGACGCGTTCATAATGCGACTCTTGAGCACATCTGCAGGCGAACAGACGGTCGTAGCGACAGTCCCCTAAATCCGGTGCACGTAAGTCATTATATACATGGCACACATGACATTATCGTCGTACCGCTGCAAAGCTCGCGGTGAAATGGCAATAGATGTTATCGTTGAAGTAAGAGGTCTTGAGTAACTCCGCCTTAAAGAAGTCGTACCTGGAGAGGGTCAACCACAAGTAATAAACGAGGGAGGAATACGTACGACGCGAGCTGACTCGCATTCATGAGAATCGCACGGAATACGTTTGGTCCCATTCCGCGTCCCAGTGATGATGCACCCTCTTCGCGTACCATCTAGAAGATCTTGGTCAGTAAACAATAACATGAAAGCCACGCGTCGCTTACGCGAAAAAGGGCATCAAAACAGTGCTTATAATTGAACCGCTTTTCTGGTGGCTTAGCAAAGTCGCCTTGTAAGCGGACCTGAGCAAGGCGTGTGTTTAATCAACCACCGAATGTAGCGGCAAAGGTCTACCATGACAATCTCTTGGGAGATGGGAGAGCGTCAATACATACTTCCCGGGAGATGTGTCACCAGCGTACCCCCTGGGTTTCCAATGAAACCAGCGATTCCACCGGCTGGGAGGAGTATTAGCGGGCAATCTTCGGGTGTGACCTGTGACCGTACCCATGCTCCCTGCAAGTGCAAGTTTCCAAGCCGGAGCATTGGGCCCTAAAGAGACTATGTTAGTTTTGTGAAAATAGACGTACAAGGGACGGAGGTGGTCAGAATGGCGCGACGTGCAGATATTGTCGTCGCAAGGTGGGATGGACGGATCGCGTAATTAAGCTGCCAGGAATATGACGTACCAGCGCCGATAATCTTCTTGCTTTCGTCGTATGCCCAAAAGCGGCACAGCGAATAGCTCATCTGACGCATCCATGTTCCCGTAATGCCGTCAAAGAGGCCGCGGACCCCTGGCATGAGCGATTATTATTCGGGAAGGGCGTGAGAATATACGTGGAGGCGGGGAGGCGGACTCACCCGCAGTGCGCACGGTCTTTTTTATGGACTCTACCATGCGCTTGTCGCCTGAGGCCTGCAGGCGGACTTTGGTGAGATCTAGCGGACTGGGTGGCAAGGAAAGCAAGGCATCATCAGAGCTTGGAGAGGGGTTGGCTTCCGTGGGTAGCTTACTGCGTTATCGATGCAGCGATCGTCGCGGCGACACCTGGTGAGTGAAGATGGTGAATATCATTCGTGTGACCATAATTGGTTACGGGGAAGGCGAAGGGAAAGGAATGGACTACCTCCTAGCCAGAAGGGATAGGGCTGCTTCTTGGGCTTTGCAACGACCTTTTGGCCGGCGGGGAGAGGGGGAGCGGCATCCTGTGCGGGCGCGGACATAGCGGAGAGTACGGAGGAGAGGAGAGGAGAAGAGAGGAGTAGTAGCGGGCGGGCGGAATATAAAAGGGCAGTTGTCTCATCATTATCTCATCTCATCTCAATATAACCGATTAGTCGGACAAGCATCAATTTCTCCCCAAATCCCAAATCCCCAACATTCCCAGCTGTATCTATTTCGCATCGGCATTTTACCGACCGCCAGCCGCCAGGTGGTTTGGTAATATACGAGACACTGCGACACGTCACCGAGGCGAGTCTTGGAGCCCGGAGGATCGTTCCGGCATCAACGCAGGTCGATATCGCTTTGTGAAAGAAAGGTCCTCAATCTTGCTTCTTTCTTGATAAACATGATGTCATTCTCGCCTGGCAAGAATCTCGGCCAAATGCAATCCAGCAGTGCGAACAGCGAACACCCTGTTGGGCGGTCCTTTGAGGCTATCATGGCACTTATGACGCACTGAGGAATGATGTGTCGTGAAAAAATATTTCGATGCTTTTCTGACTGGGCCTTCGATGCACATCATGATAACAGGATACACGCAAGGATGTATTTTGATAATTACACTGTCACCTGTCCGCAAGAACTAGGCACGGCCAGCCTTTTCAGTCAGACGGTATATTGTAAGGGTATGAAGGGTCCAGTTAGTTGTGTTTACTATAAGCATCCCCTGGCGTCCGTATGCAGGTCAGTCCGCGGACATACGTGAGGGAACAGGTGAACTCCAACCTGAGGAAGGCTTACAACTCTGCCGTAAATATGTGGGAGGCCTTGGTCGATAGCACGGCCGCCCCAGCCGCTGGCGCAGATATCCAATCTTTTTGCTCGATTCCCAACAGATAGTAAACGGCACGTCGGTAAAGGAACCGGAGGTGATATGGGAGGTATAGATAGATGCTTGTAATCACCAAACCCCAGAAAAGGGCCATCAACGCCACTAGACACGTCGTTGGATATTGGGTACAATATCTTGAGACGGTAGGTGGGACGTACCGACGAGAATTTTCTCCCAACCCTCAAACATGGAGAGCGCAAAAGTTGACTCGAACCTGACCCGCCACTGCCAAAAAAAACGTCTGGATGCAGAAGACGGGGGCTCATAGAGTAAACCCAAGTCCGCTGTGAATAGCGATGTGCTCGGATCATCTTTGTTCTGTTTCTGGATTGTGGCCATAGTAGAGTTAAGCGTTAGGTTGAGGTGGTTGGTTGTAGGTTGGGTGGTGACGCCTGGACGGTTAACCGGTCCGGCCAAAAGGCGGGGTTTCGTTGCAAATCTTCATTCATCTTCATTTCATTCTCGCGCAGGAAACATTGTGCAGATATGTCGCAACCCAGAGTAAGTCTCTGGGCAACCGAAGACATCGACGAGGATCCTCTGGTGGATGTTAACCTTGCTATTGGAAATTATGGCCAGAATGGCCTCTACGAAGATAGCGCGTATTCCCTCATTTCAATCATTCAAGGTGTTGTTTATCTGACCCTGCCTGGTATTCGCACTGCAGCACAACCAAGGATAGATGAAGCCACCCTTTTCGCTGTGCAACATCAGATGGCACAGCAGGCGGCGTTTGCGCAGATCCCTGATGCAGTCAAGCGAGTAAGTATTTCGGTTAACGAAATAATCGCTGCTTACCTCTTCCCAGTTTATCGTCCACTTCCACCAAGCCGTTTTGGAGAATAATCTAGCAGAGATAACAGTGGCATACGAGAGCGGTTGGAACCGACTCACCGAAAAGTACTATTCAAAAACGGAGTGGCCCGAGGCCGAGGTCATCGCTCCCCTCGTCAACGACGGTGCGTCGCCTGTTTCTCCTTTGATGTAGCTCTGTCATGTTTACAAACGTACTCAGACCAGCTATTTCTTATTCTTTACCGCGAGTTATACTATAGACACGTATACTCTCGTTTACAACCAGACATCGATGACCGCTTCCACTCCTACGAGAATAGTTGTGAACTCTTCAACTATCTCCTAAGTAGGTCCACGCCCTTATATGTGCCATAATCGTCAGTATAACTGCTTTACAGATTCCGAGGATGGTCCTGTACCGCTTCAGCTTCCGGAGCAGTGGTTGTGGGACATTGTCGATGAATTCATCTATCAGTTCCAGTCGTTTTACGTCTGGCGCGCAAAAGTGAAAACCAAGACCGAGGAGGAATTAGTCATGTTAGTCGATGGCAACCAAGTGAGGGATTTGGATGCATCTCGTTTAGGGATTGCTGCTTTACCAAGTGCAGGTGTGGAGCGCGTACAGCGTCCTCAACGTGCTCTATTCCCTCATCCAAAAGTCAAAGATCAACGAGTTTATCATCGCCCAACAGCAGAGCAAGTCAGAAACTGAGATCGCGTAAGTTAGAGCATCTCCAAGTTGAAACTTTGAGTTAATCTATCCCAGCGAAATCGTGGGCGATTATGGCTCGTTGCCTCTCTACCACATGCTAGGCTACTTCAGTCTGATCGGCCTCTTGCGCGTACATGTCTTGCTTGGCGATTTCACCCTTGCCCTTAAAGTGGTCGAGAACGTCGAGCTGAACCAAAAGGTGAGCGCGTCCCCCCGAACTTGTATGCTAGTATCTCAGACGATGACTTTTCGTTCACTTATAGAACCCTTTCACTCGCGTTACCGCCTGCCATGTTGCAACGTATTATTACGTGGGATTCTGCTATATCATGCTGCGCCGCTATCCGGATGCGATTCGCGTCTTTGTGCAAATTTTGAACTTTATCCTTCGAATGCGACAGTACCACACACGAAGTTACCAATATGACCAGGTGTGTTGATCCAATCGACGTCGACAGCAATAGCTAAAGGGTCTTCACGTCCAGATTAACAAGACCGCTGATCGTATGTATGCATTATTCGCGATCTGTAATGCTCTCTCCCCCAGTCGGTTGGACGATAACATCCTGAACATCGTAAAGGACCGATACGGCGATCAATTTGCCAAATTGTCCAGGGGGTCCGTGCGCTCTCACGCCTTCTCACTCGTTCATCGTCGTGTGTTGAAAATACACTTTACGTCTAACAGCGACGAAGGCCTCCCTGCCTTTGAAGAGCTCTTCCTCTACGCATGCCCGAAATTCATTTCGGCCAACCCCCCGCCATACGAGGATCAAGACCAGCTGGCGACGTACGCGGAAGATTCACCGCCCGAACCTGCCCAGCGTCATCTCGCCCTCTTCCTCGCCGACGTGCGTGCACAAGCAGCAGTACCGACGCTCCGCAGCTTCCTCAAGCTGTACACATCACTCGATGCTGCCAAGCTCGCAAGTTTCCTCGATGCGGACGAAGAAGAGATGGTGCAGCAGATGATGGCCGTCAAGGCCGCAAGTCGTTCTGTCAGCCGCGTCGGCAACGAGAAGAATCTGCTCGACGGGCAGATGATCTCGACGAGCGATATGGACTTCGTCATCAACGAGGTGAGATTTCGCCGCCTGTGCTTGGAGGTGTTTTGTTTCCTTGTTTTTTTCTAAAAAAATAAAACCCTTTGTTGTACTTGCAGAACATGGTGCACATCTCTGAGGCCACCGTCGGCCGCCGCTTTGCAGGATGGTTCATCCGCAATACGGAGCACGCACAGCGCGTGCTAGACGGGGTCAAGAACGGACCCCTTCCACTCGCTCCGAAGGCAGTATCGGAGACGGAGAGCAAGCCCGCTTTGGCACAACAAAAGAAGGTCGCCTGGGCCGCAGCGGCCAAGCCGTAGTAGGAACGATGTGTCCTGTATTCTTTGTTGTGCCTGTAACAGGTTTTTATTGGATACACCCGTCTGTTTCAGCGATCTGCATTTTAAGAGGTATAGTACAACAGCGATATATACTCGCACCGATCGATCATCCTAAACCACGGGTTGAGTCCGAGTCCGTCAACCAGTGCTGCAGCTTGCTCCTGTGGTACAGCCGACTGTTTCATACCGTGACCGCATATAAATCTCATACTGACCGACTATGTTATGAAGTAGAAAGTAATCAACTGAGTGAGAAATGCCGGAAACTGACGATGGACATTCCTCTGGCCGAAAGGTGCACAAAAGGGGTAATATTGCTCTTGTGGGGTGTACTCAGAAGTGATCATTTGTAATTTTGTTGTTCCACCAACGATGGCAACGGCCAATCAAGGCAGAATATTAGCGAGACGTCGACGTCAGCAAGTGTGGTAGGGGCCGGCCTGAGAACAACAGTCAACTCGCGATCGAGCGCTTCCTGTGCGTACTACTAGTAATGATGTATCAAAAAAATTTTGCTTTGCCAGTGGCCATCATGCATTTCGTGCATTAACATTAGCGCCAGCTTCAGCATGACGCTTCGCCAACGGGGTACAGGTGTAGGTACACGCAACATACGCGTAAACTTGAATTGAATATTCCCAACCAACCCTGTAGGTGTTTTGAAAATTGGATCGACTAAACACTCCGGTGCTCATTCAGTTAGCAATCGTGCACCTTGTTCAATACATCTATACAATCGTGCAATGCGAATGGCTCATGCACACCTGCAGAACTAAATAACAGGGCTGACATGTGCTCTAGCTATAGTCAAGCCACATTGCAGAGTCGGATCTCACTACTGATGCAGAACTAAAGATGCACATAATTCCGAGCGCCTCGTGCGACCCGCTGCATCCACGTGTAGTGTATCGTGCGGTGCACGTACACAGGACCAGCAACATAGCTTTCCTGTCCACAGGACTTGTTGGCGATAACAAGTTGCCATTCACCTTGACTATTTCCCTGATGTCCCATTCTGATGGTGGTTACTTGTCCGATGGTGACCTATCCTCAATGTACAGTGTTTACTCGCAACATAAAAGGAGCCAAGTAGCGTATTGGAGTCGGAGCCGGAGCCGGAGCCGGAGCTTCGGAAGTCTTCCCGGAAGTCCGTTCTCAACAGGCTGGCCAGACCCATACACACCCCAGAGCACGCTTCTTCCAAGCCAAAGTCTAGTCGCTGTGTCTCAGGAGCAATGCAGGGGCCGCTCTCTTCAGCGCACGTGTGCTCGTAAGAGCCCGGATCCAGTCACTGTAGGCCACGTTCGACGAAATGTCCGCCTAAGTAGACCCGGTGTTCGTATGTATCCTTGTCGCATGTCCCATAAAATAGCGATTGACATCCATTATTATAGATGTCATTCCGCACCCAATCGTTTCTAAGCTCCCTAACAACATTCTTTTTGACGTCTTTGCACTCTATGGCGAAAGCGTCTTTTCTGAGCCTGGCGGGCACAGATTTTGGTGGAAAACACTCGCCCTTGTATGTCGGAAATGGAGAGATATCATATATTCCTCGCCGAGCTACTTTATTGGAGAGCTTTACTTCGGAAATGACAAGTCTACCCGGTTCCTCATGAACATCGCACACAGGGATGGGGATCATGTCGCAGTCCAGCTCAACCGCAGGCGACTCTTACCGCTCCATCTCTACTACGACCTCGTCAAACCATCGCGGGATGTGGGTGAGGACGAGGATAATATCTTGGTTCTTCTCCAGCACATAGAGCGAATCTGTTCACTCTGCCTACGCGCCCCGCTCTCTACCTGGCTCTTGATCGCAGAAGCAGCATCAGACCCGCCACTTAGTTGCACAAGTTTAGAACGCATACATCTCGACACCGGTAACAGGACAACGGGGCTCGTGCTCCCGGACACGTTCCTTGCTGGCTACTCGCCTCGTCTGCGAGAGTTCACGATGATTGGACTGTTTCCACCGTCACTGCCATCTCTCCTACGCACTCCTGCCCATCTTACCTCTTTTGTCCTCGACGGAATTCCGAATTCGTCGCATCTCTCGTCAGAAACCCTGGTTGCACATCTCGGCAATATGCCCCAGCTACAATACATTAATGTCGGCTTCTTATCTTCAAGTGCTCACCCGAATGGCAGAGGCAGAAGACAAGATATTAGGCCTATTAATCGCGTGGTGCTCTCCAATCTTAGACAATTTTACTTCCGCGGTGCCAGTGCGTACCTGGAAGCCCTCGTTACTCGACTAGACACCCCCCACGTCTACGACATCTCTCTTGTATTCTTCCACCAGCTCAGATATTCCATGCCACGTCTTTCCGCATTCCTCAGCAGAACAAAGAGATTCGGATTCGATGGGGTCCGCATTGACTTCAGCCCACGAGCAGTCGTAATCTCCGCGATCCCGGCTTTTTCGCCCTCGCCAAATGAGATTTTGTCAATCCTACTTCCATGCTACCGTCTCGATTTCCAGGTTGCATCAGTAGCTCAGATTTGCAACGCTCTCAGACCGAATTTTGTGAACATGGATGATCTGTTCATCAAATACCACCAAAGGCAATTGCCTGCGGAGTGGGACGGGCAGGTTGACCCCGCACTGTGGAGCGAAGCGATCGCCTCATTTCTTAATATGAAGACGCTCTGGATATCAAGTGCCTTCGTTCCAGATGTCACAGCAGCAATTAGATCTAGCGCCCAAAAGCTGCTCGAAGGAATGCCAATCTTAGCCTGGATCATCGTTGAAGTCCACGGGGACGACGCTAGTGTTGCCGCTGCTCAGTCCTTGTCAGATTTACTAGTCGAAGTACGCCGCTCGGGAGGCGCCGTCATCGACGTCTATCGTCTATTCTCGGATGTGTGGAACCAACGCACGTTTCCCCCGGTTTGACGTCGAGGAGTTCCCGTGGCAGTTATTCGGTCGCACGAAGGTGGTCCTTGCTGCTGAGCTCGGGTTGTAATCGTTTTCACCTGCCGCCACGCAATCCCCTTTTTGGCTTTTGGGGGCTCTCCCCTTATTTCGGAACACTTTTAGCCTTCGTTCTCCCCTAAACGGGGTTGATTGTCACCTTCAAAGCCAAACCCTTGTTGTTCGGTTTTGATTTGGTACTACCCGATTCACGGATTACTCGATATATATCTTAGAAGCTAGATAGTATCGTCCCTAGGGACAGTTGACAAGCCAACCAGCCAACGAGCGAATGAACTCCTGTTCGCTTTGTTCGTTCTCGAAACTTACCCCACGTGCGCTTCTTTTCTTTCTACTTTGAGTCCAGGAAGATGAGGGCCTTCCTACGTGGACAGATGAGTAAACGGATTTTGGGGTCGATAACACGTCGTTCTCAATGCTGAGTTAGTAATGCGTGGGCGTTGGCCGTGGTCGTACGAGGACGCCTGCGCATGGGGAGGGTTGGGTCAGGCCGCATCGATCCGTTCGCGCGAAGCGAGGCTGAGAGCAAGTATAGTATTTGGTTAGAAATGAATAGGAAGATTGGACAAATGTCTGGGGCTCAAGTTGGCTTTAGCGAGGTCATTTTGTAAAATTTACGTGAGCTACGTGGTAGAGCGGTAATTGTGTTGGAAGCAAGTGAAGGAACACTTGAATGACAATCGGGCAATAAAAAGCATACAAGTGATGGATAGTTCAGAGTTAGTGAATTTATGAACATAAGCCTAGAGAAGACGACGCGCGCAATAGGAAAAAAGTGTGTAACTTAACGCTACAACTCTCTTCGACTTGAGGCAATGTCAACCATCAACACATCAGATTGTACTTCAACAAACCCGGGTTGCCCCGTCATTGTCAGTTGATCAGGTCGAGGAAGGTTAAGCGCGAGGGCAGGATAACCAAAAGATTGTTGATAAACAATAGACGTGTAGGCAGGGGTGAGACGTGAGAGATGCGTTACTTTGGAGTTTGCAAGTATAATAGGTGTTCGTCAAATGAAACGAAAACGGCGTTATTCCGGGCTGGGGACTGGGGACTCTGAATTGTGGCCAAGTATCACTCGAGCATACCTTGGCTATGGTTTTCTTCCGGTGATAGGAATTCAACACCGTTACTAGGTAGTAATGCCATCTCAGTGATTAAGTCATCGACGCCGTGGTCCTTAGAAGCTCAGCTGTCATTTCTAAGTCAGCTTGTCACCACCTCTCTAGTACATAACCGACATTTGCCTCTATAAGTTCCTTCAGATATCTCTCTGAAATAAGAATCTGAACTGATGGTGATTTGAATGGCAACCTATAAATATCTGCTCGGGATCAAGTCTTTTGACTATCGTCGTTTGATGACCCAAGTCACGATGGCAAGAACGGAAAGCACCAGGTACGCCCGAGGACTCGAACGTTGACGAGCACTTTTTGGCTAGCTGTGACAGTGACATCCTTGGCTGCTTCGAAGATAACGGCTAAAGAGGAAATCGTTGTCGGCAATTCGTTAGTGGGAGTACGCCCGTCAAGAGTGGGGGTATATCTTGGATTCGTTCTTGAAGCAGGCGAGAATCACCGCTGCGCGGTTACAGTACCTGTCAATGAAAATTTGCGGCTGGTGGACAAGGGAAGTGCCATTATTTTGTGCCTCAAGAGTAGTACCTAAGGTAGATTGAAACTTGGAACCCGATGAGGAATCCCACCTGGAGAGTGATCGATGTTTGATATATATTATATTGATATTTGATAGGGTGGACCAAGCCGTAGTAGTAAGGCGCGAAGCTCGAGGGCGGAATTTTCCTGCCGATAGCGCCACATTTCCCTAGAGAGATAGACTCCTTTAGCTGTCTCCTCCGCCGCCTATGACGTTGACGTTGCTTCGAGGCGCGCGCAGTGCCGAGAGACGGAAGCCAATATGAAGCAATGCGAACCGACCTCCTTTGCCTCGGAGTTTATGTAATCGATGGTGGCCGTGGTGATACTGTAGCAACGCAACACGATTTCACGATCGCGATCAATTGGACGGAGGCGGTCAGGTCAGGTCGTCAGGTCAGGTCAGGTCAGGTCAGGGGGTATAATGGTGTTAATTGTGAGTAATATGAATTTGTTTGTAGGTACTTCATGATATCCTCAGTGGCACATTTAACATACACTGTACGTATTGCCTCGAATGTGTACCGCGATGGGATCCTAGGGACTTCAAAGAATTTTCCGCTATGGACTCCTCTAGGTGCATACCATCATTTAAAATTATAATGAGATGGACGGGCCTATGGAACCCGCCTATGACCCCCACCTAAATCACGATGGGACAATAGCAGGACGCGTATCTCGTCCGGTATTCACCCAAGAGACCAACCCCTGGGGCGATCAAAATTTAAAGCCGGCCAGCAACGTCTTGGAAGAAGAAAAACAAGAAAAACTCGAAGGAATTTCACCACCCGAACACCCTGTTGATGGAAACCGTTGGGCACTTGTCTAGCGACGAAGAGAGGAGGAAAACAAACTTACTCCTCGATGCTCTCAACGCCGCCAACGTCCCTCCAGTCCGCCCAGCTCACGCGTCCTACGGCCCGAATAGCGTCGTCGATGAGTGCTGGCGGTCCACATGAGCCAACGACAATGCCAGTCGGCGTGTCTGAGCTAGCACCTCGCCTCCTTGAGTACGCCGCACGTACATCAGCGATCACGCCTTGCAGGGTGTCATAAATATTAGGACGGCCCGCGCGGAGATGCATGCCCGGCGGTAACGCCGTGCGTACAAAGCGATGGGGGCGAGACGCAGCCCGGGTCCAATGGATGGTGAATCGGAGGGAGAGGGCGGCATATGGGTATGGGCGTGGCTGCATGAGCGGCGTGAGCTCGGGAAGAAGTGCGTAGAGCGAATCTGAATTGGCGCCCGTTAGTTTGCGCGAACGCTGAAACGGAATCATGGCTCGCTACCCCCTTACCTGAATCCGGAATCGACCAGATGACCTCGATTGTGCGCAAGTGGCTTCTACCACTGGCATGCTTTTCCAGCATGTCACCGAGCACACCCATTACATATGAAATGCCACTGCCACCGGCGACGAGGATGGCTGCAGAATAAGCAGTATAAAGTGTGTAACCGGGGCCGCCTTGAGGGAGAAATCAGCATTGTGACAAACAGGAACACCTGTGGCTTACTGTACGGGCCCTCGACCATAACGCGGACCTTTCGTGCGGGCCCCTGCCCGTATTCAGTATCCATAAAAGGGCGTGCATTGGCTGGTTCGCTAGCCATGCCCAGCAACTTTTGGGTCCACCTTCCCTTTGCCTGGACTTGAATTATCATACCCCCAGCGCCAGATCCGGTCGCGATGGTGAATGGTCGTGCGCGACCCAGCCAGGTTGCCCACCAGCTTAACCACGCACCACTGACAACGCGAAGGCGGACATGCTGGCCTGCACGCCAACCAGAACCAAGAGAGGGCACATGAATGAGCGTCGTGCCGCCGTTGAGTGCGCATTCAGCGGTTAGCCACGCTGTGGCATATCGTGTCCGGACAAAGCGAGCGAGGTGATCGAGCACGTAGAGGCCCGCCGCTGCCACTATATAGTAAAAAGTAGTATTGGCGTGCATGTACACCTGGGGCAATCAGTGCTTTAGAAAAACAAAATCGAGAAAAAGCCTACAGCAGCCAAGAAGGAAGTAGCGCCAACAACGTGGACCGTAAAGAACAAGTTGTACATCCTGTCCCGCACGAAGGAACGAGTAAAAATAAAGAGCAAATCGATAGAGCCAATCGCGATGAGTCCCCAACTACCTTTGGGTTGGAGCAGTTTGTGGACCAAGTTTCCATTTAAAGACCATTTGTAGACTGTCAAGCAAAGTGAGTTTGGTGGCACGATCACAGAAGTACGACGTACTATAACCGATGACGTGGACATTGGACATGATGATGACCGCATGCCCAGCAAAGCGGTGGAGGTAGTTCAACTATAGATCGGTTCAATAAAGAAGGTGAGGAGGGGGTACGACCGATATCTACCTTGTCGTAGCCAACTCCACTCAGCCAGCTCAGCAGATTCGTCTTCCCAGCCAGAGCAAAGACGATGGGGATCTGTGACATGGTGACGTAACCTGTGCGAAGGGGGTCCGTAAACGGATTCGACTGGAACAAGCCGGCATAGGACAGGATGACGGCGTAAGTGAAGAGGACGAGAAATTTTCCAAACGAGAAGCCGGGAGCGACGCGGAAGTTGAGCGCGTAGGCGAGCGTGGGGTGCAAGATCGTCGTCCAGCGAGGGACCCTGGGGGGCGGCTTCTTGGAGCCACGGGCTCGTGGGATGACGACGGGCTGGAACTGGAATTTCTCCGGCAATTTCTCGCTCTCCGGAAAGGCAATGAGCGTGCACGCGCTGTGGGTCGTGCGCGCGCTTGCGGAGCGCAACAGGTCAGCATCAGGGATCTTGCCATCGCGGCCAGGCGAGCGTGCGATATACGCTCGGTCGGGTGGTGCGCCGTTCCATGGACCGGCACGCAGGAAGAGCCCGTTGAGAAATTCGGAGGGATGAAACAAGCGCACGAGGGCGCGAGGGAGAGTCGAGGCCACATAGAGGGCGAAAAGAAAAAACAAGAGGAGGTCTATGTGAAAGACAAAGAGAGGCACATCTAACTTGTGAGTGCGAGTAGTGGGGTCGGCGAAGGATTGGAAGCCAGACATAGTGAAAATAAAAAGACAAAGTAGGGCCCTTCACCCTCGAGAGGACTGGGGCAGAGCAGAGGTGAGAGCAATGAGGCAGGTCATGGTATCGCAGCCGAGGTATATGAAGGCCTGTATAGAAGAGACTCCTGCTCCTGACAACGACATGGTCTAATTTTTTCTCTTCGAAACAGTTACGTGGTGCTTGCATACCAGTATGGGGAATGTATAATGATCAATAGACAGACCATATCCTAAGCCGCGTTTTTTCGATTGAGATCGCGATAACGCGAAGTAAATGCGAAGGGAAAATGACGTTCCCCGCTCAGTTGCGGGATGGCGTTGCCGTTGCCATACTTGCCATAAGACCTCGACGGTCCTTCGTGATAGGATGCCAACGCCGAGGAGTTCCTCAAATTTTCGCCGTTCCTCGCGGGGAAGCTCGCCCTCCGGGATTATGCAAATGCCGTGCAGAGCGTCCTGCTCGGACGACAAACACTGGCAGGAGAAAAGGCTTGTGCCTAACCAAGTCACTCTATAGTGTTTATAATATCCCGATCGGTGGCAACCAGTAATACGGTGTTACCTACCCAAGCACTGCTGCGGTGGCTCAAATCCATGTAACCTGCAAGTTAGCTGGGTTGTTGAAGGTTGAATCGGACACTGTGAACCGTGACGCGTGATTCTCCACTTTAAATACGTTACCACGCCACGACTTGTACGTAGCTACTTTGAGTATTCGGAAGCAAATTAAATTCCTCTGTCTCTGTTCCTGTTCCATGAATCGAGGTCCTGTGGATGTCACACCACGATCCATCCCTACAGGTCCACAATCCAAAAATTTCACGATGAGCCGATGTGCAATAGCATTGGGAAATCCGCGTAAAGCCTTTTCGCAAACGTTGATTGACAAAGTAGCCTACATTTAGCCAAAAAGTAGGCCTGATCATGGTTTCAAAAAGGAATTAGAGAGGAAAATATTGTAGAAGTACTTAAATCACAGCCGCTTTACTACCATCTTTGAAGATTATGAATGTAAAGTTTTTCACTTCTTCACTTGTATAGGTGTTCTGCTGATGGGGGCTCGAGGGGAAGCATAGCAACGACAAGAACGCGCGTTTGCTCTCAACTGATCCTATCACGTTACCGTCCTAATTTCTCTTCTCATGCAAGCATGACCCCGCAGAAAGGGTCGCTTCATCAGGAAACTTTGAACTTGTGCAGGTGGAAAGAGGAGTAAAAATGGATAAGTTGAAGTGATCTGGCAAACCCCACAAGCCGCCAAGTGGCAATTTAGTCCTAGCTAAGTGAAAAATATGTACTGGACGTCAACCACTACCACTCAATTCAGGGTATTATTGTTGTATCTTTCATACATACATGGCTGCGTCGCGCCGACCTGCACTTGCATTTCACCTTCCTCGGCCGGCTTACAGTATCACGTCCACTTTAT
>QFEA01003310.1:0-12202 GCA_003315975.1 Lactifluus echinatus
CAGTCGGACGACGACCAGCGACCAGAACTCTGGCACGCGCACAACAAACATTTTCTATATCAAAGGACGCATTTTCTTCGACCGGGTCCGGTATCAATGTATTGGGGACGCGCTGGGTCGTTCACATGGGGAAATCTGTGGCAACACTCGTCAACCGAACTCAGACCATGACGACGGTCTCATATGCTCGTTGCGGGGCAAATCATATATAAGCCCGGGGGTTGTATGCTCATGCTCCAGAATCTTTCAAAGCATCGCCATCTGCGTTCCAGCTTCCTAGCCTGAGCGTTGGTTTCTTGGCTGTCTCTGGCCGCCTTCCCTCACTCCTTGTCTCTTGACGTTCCTTTCATCTGCACACTCTTTCACATCTTGCAGTGCACTATGGCACCTCTTTCTTTGTTCCTTGTTGTGCTTGCATTCATCTCTTCACATGGCGTCCTTGCAGCGCCGCGGTGCGCGCAAGGGAGTGCGGGAGACAGTTGCATTGATAAATGCAAACATAAGATGGGATGGCCTGGCCATAAGATGGGCCCGAATCGCTGGGGGTGCGTTGTCACGCCGTCCAATGCGAACATAGATGATATAGTTACCAACACCTGCAGTGGTTCCGGGTACACACTAACTTTACTCAATCCACCGGTTTCATTTTTGCTGATCGATTTCGACTTCCAGCAACGAGCACTCTTCTGCTTCTGGACCTGCCTTTGCAGCTCCCTTTTCTCCTCCGGTCGGGTCTCCCACGTCCCCATCTGTCCCTCAAGTCTCCAGTGTCAACGCTGGCTCGACTAAGTCTACATCCACCCTCCCTCACAACCCGGCCCCATACGCGTCTCCCAATCCATCGTCCCCCACCAACGTGACCCCGACACCTTCCGTGCACTCTCCCGCGGCTAGTCCTGCGCGGAACTCTGATGTGCCCGTTTCGTCTCCCATCCCCACACCAGGTTCCACTTCATCCCCTGCACCACAAACAACGCCCACTCCGAATCCTTCGCCTGCACCGTCATCTACGCCCCCATCCTCCTCTACTCCCTCAGGCGGATCGGGCTCCGCATCGGCTGCAGATGTCAACGCCTATCTTATCGCTCATAACTCGGTCCGAGCTGTGCATGGAGCTAGCCCTCTCACTTGGGACCAGACACTAGCTAATATAGCAAGTGAGTGGGCGGGTAATTGTGTATTCGAACATTCCAATGGAAAGTTCGGGGAACTCGGCGGTACGTGTGTACTCTTACGGACGGTATTGTAGCCGCTCAAAGGCCAATGTGCAGAGAACCTCGCTGCCGGTACCGGTGACTTTAATGCCACGGAAGCCGTCAGACTGTGGACGGATGAAGCGAGTGCGTTGCAATACAATCTAATATTTGACACGCATTAAAAACATTCTCACGCAGAGGAGTACGACCCCAAAAATCCACAGCCGTCGCATTTCACGCAGGTTGTCTGGAAGTCGACCACACAAGTTGGTTGCGCTGTCCATACGTGCGCCGGAATCTTTCCTCCAGCGGTGCGTCTAAATTCCCCTCTTATTCCCATAGTAGGTTGATGCTGATAGTGGTGATTGTAGCTGGCGAATTTTCACGTATGCGAGTACCGTCCTGCTGGAAATGTCATTGGGGAGTTTTCGTACGTCACATATTCTCTTTCTCTATGCCTGTTCCACTTGATACTCAGCTTGCCAATAGCGCAAACGTGCAGCCTTGAACGCGTAGGAGTGGTATGTCGGAGAGCTGTGCACTCTGAATTGATTTTGTATTTCCTTGTCGTCGTTACATACATCAGGATGTATCGTTCTCTCTTTCATGCGTGTCCATGTCCAATTTCAATTTCAATTTCAATTTCAATTTCATGAAACGACCCTAACCTGGAGGATAAAGGTTAACCAGCCTCTGCGCGTCTGAGCCATGTGCGTTGTGCGTCCCCGCCACTTGAACATCCCATGTCGCGTCGTCTTCGGAAACTTTTTACGGGAGTGCTCAACATAGTCGCCTGGCTGGTGTTCGGGTTCGCTGTCGGCGTGTCCTTGATAGGATTCCTCTCGCAAGCAGTGCGCACGTCGAGGCGAAGGTCGTTCAAGAACAATATCGATGTTTTAATTATTGGCGTTGCTTACAGCGTTGTCGTGCGCATTCCCTCTTTTCCCGCTATAGTCTTCATTTAGTCATGATAATGACGACAAAGTTCTTGATGTCGTTGGCTTTTTGCCTGAATCGCCGGATATCAATGTTCCACAAGTTGCAGAGGTTATCGAGGGGACGAGTAGCTCTCCGCAAAGGAGACATCCCGAAAGTGCGTAGGAAGGTTTCCAGTCTTTAGTTTTCATTTACGGAAGGCTGATTGCAGCACGAACGTTTATGTGTGTGCAGCGTGCGCACGAATTCGTGATGCAGGAGTATTCGCGTGCGTGTTTAATAGCCTTCGAGTCCTTACCCAAGGATGCACACCGGGAAGGATGGGGTAAGCCAGGTAACGCTTAATTCTACTCTCTTATGTCACACACTGGCATGCAAGTGGGGGACTCAGCAGCGTTTACGACAGACACACGTTGGGACGGCACCTGCTTCCGGCGTTCGCTACTCGACACAATCCCAGATCTCGGTATGTCCGCATTTTGCAATCCCCCCCCCTCCAAAGGATTACTATTTGTCCATTACTTTCTCAGATGCCCAGGCTCGTCTTTTGATTCCGAGTCTGCCGCCGCTCCGGCCTCATGACCGCATGTCACATCATTATCGCTTCATCGCGCCGCTCTTGCCTATGGATGACAATGGACTATCTCCGCTACACTACTATGACTCTGCTATACAGCTTGCGAGGCAAGTTGATCGTGAACCGACGGAGGGGGAGTTCGAGGTTGGCATGGTAGCTGCGTATGAGATTAAGAGGATGTATGCTCTCTACTCATCTCGTCGGTATCATAACACTCACACAAGTCAAGCCTGTTCGAGACCCGACAAGAGATGCTCCAGGGCTCGACCCTGGATCTCCCATTCGCAATGTGAATGCAAGCCGGAACACTACCTAGCGAGCCTCACTTGCGCTGTGGATATGTCTTTCTGTGGTTGACGAAGGGAAACAGCTTAGGTTCACATTGCACCTGGGTAGCGAGTAACGTCACATCTACATGCCCAAATTGAAATGTTTCGCCTAGGCAACGTATATACCTGATTGGCGCGCTAGTAAAGTACTATCTCTATATTGTCACGACGTTGCAGATAAAATGCATTCTAACTCAAAATAGGAAGACCTATGGACACGGTGAGATAAAACTGGCTATTCCAGAGGTATTGAGCCACTCACCTGATCTACCAGCTTGCTGACTGCGCGAGGAGCTGGGTATTTGAGTTCGTCGAGATGTTTTCTAGTGCAGAGTACTGAGCCACCAGCAAGGAATGAAAATAGAGAAACGTACTTCATCGCAGTCATCATGGGGGGAGGGCCTAAAGACGTGCTCGTCAGGCAGTAGGGTCGAGACATATCGGTGTACGCACCACATAGGAGTATTTTGATATCCTCATCGCTGGAGGGAAGGTGCGTTGCAATTTGCTCCTTTGACACGAACCCAACACCTCCAGTCCAATTAGGCGGAGGGTTGTTCAAAACGTAGAAAATTCTGAACCGGGAGGGGTACTTGTTGGCCAAATCATCGAGTTCTTTCTTCAAGAGGATGTCTTCGTAGTTTACATTGGCATAGATGAGACTCAGCTTGGTACGATCCTGATCACTCTTGAGAGCGGCGCGGATGATTTGGAGCATCGGAGTTATACCCGTGCCGCCAGCAATCATGCCAATTTCACGTGACAAGGTCGAAGAATAGTTGAATTGGCCTTTGGGGCCTTTGACGCGGATTTTATCACCAATTTTGAGGAGGGACACGTAGCGGGAGATGTTGCCTTTCTCGTAAGACTGGGTACCATGAGGTAAGTATAAGTTGGGTAGGAGGTGAGATGAGAGCTACCTTGATAAGGAGATCAAAATGGCCAAGGTCATCATCGCTGCTGGTAGGGGTGTAGCTGCGCATGATCTCTTTTCCATTTATCTCCGCAGAGACAGATATGTGTTGGCCAATAGGGAGGCCGAGGACGTCATCTGGATGTGGCAGAGCGAAGCGATAGCTATGACACACTCGTCAATATAGCTGGAAGTGAATTCAGCGAGACCACTAACATGGCGGTGTTTGGGGAGACGATAATCTTTTGTTTGAGGGGAAACTCGTTCCATTCCTTGGGATCAAGAACGGGTTTCCTGACTAGGTTATGGCTGCGGTGTGAGAGGGTGGCTTGAAGTGGATGAAAAATGACGACATACCGGAACGGCCAAACTTGAGATATATAAATGCAGAACTGACAGCGGCAAGGAAAAGGGCAAAGAGCTGCGCGATAGCGCTCTGACGAACGTCTAGAAAAGAAGGTGCTGAGGTTGTCATTCGGCGAGAATTCTCCGACTGTGGAATGCCAATGAGGATTAGTGTAGAGATATCGTAGCCTGCGTCGGCAAGTTTTGAAGAGACAAAGTTAGAGAGGGCAAGAAGAGATAATAAGGAGACGGAGAAGGAGGCGAGAAATATGAGTTGCGGATGATTTGGCATACTTGAGAGGTCAAGACCGGACCGGAACCGAAGCCGAAGCCGATTTGAGCGGAGGGATACAATTGTTCTTACGTAACCCTCGGATGAGCTTGGATTGGTTACCGTTGTCACCAGTCCGCCAGTCGATACACAACAGGTTGTGTCCTTTGCTCTTCTAAGCGCCTCCTCAAACCTCCTTCCTTTTCTTCTTCACAGTCCCTCCTTATTCTTCTTCGCTATCCTTTCTCTCACTTTTTCTCTGCTTTTTCTAATTTTTTTTTTTCTACCAACATTCCTAACTAAAGGTGTTAAGAACAAGGAAGTCCAGAGGCCGTAATATACCACGCAGCGCGTGAACCATGCTTCCTTCCTCGACGACACTGCCCACACCACGCAGGAAGGGTCCGCCTCCAGGACTCCGCGTTGACACCCCTGCCGAATCCGCTATGGTTCCCCTTGCTCCTGGGTATAATTCTGCTTCTACCTCGGCTGTCTCTCCGACAACTTCAGAGTCTGGGTCGTTTCAATTTCCCCCTCCCCCTCGGTCTCGTTCGAGAAATATGAAGAAACTATCCCTCACTTTATCCACACAATCCTCATCCAGCTCTTTAGCTTTTCATCCCAATGAATCCCAGCTCGACCGCGCCACGCAGGAGTCCCGGAGTAGATGCACCTCTAACGTATCAGCGTCTTCCATGCTCCTCCGCAGGGAAGAGGATGGTTCTCCCTCTGCCCCTTATCCCGATGGCCCTATTGAGATCCTGCCCAACATATGGCTCGGTGCTGAGGACAATGTCCGCGACTGGCGCGGTCTGGTCACGAGGAGGATAGGTTCTATTCTCAACGTTGCTAAGGAAGTCGTCTCTCCGCTCGACAAGGCAATTCCCGCAGAAGTGCCACGATTTCAGCCGACGAAAGAGCCCCCAGGTGGAGCTCTTCCCCGCCCGGGAGGCTATTATCCGGCTGATAGCACTGGGAGACCTGGACTACACTATCTCAAGTTGGAGTGGTCTCATGGACAATCTGATCTCGTCCGACAAGGTTTCCCTGAGGCAATAGCTTTTGTCGACCAGGCACTGGCTCACGGGGAGGGAGTGTTGATCCAGTCTGTTTATTTTTCAAATCGATTTATTTATTCACCTCACCGTCTTGCAGCTGTCAATGTGGAATCTCTCGATCCGCCACCCTCGTGATCGCCCTCGTCATGCGCGCTGCTTCTCTACGCTCCCCAGAGGTTCCCCGGGAGGTTTGGGATCTGAAAGGGAAAGGAATGCAAGCGGCCTATGCATATGTCAAGCAAAGAAGTAAATGGGTCGGTCCGAATATGTCGTCAGTCTTGCCACGTTGGCGATGCCGAACTTGCCTGATTCCTATTATAGGTTAATTTATCAACTCTTGGATTATGAAAAGGTGCTTCGCGGGCCTTGTCGGTCACCAACCCCATCGGAACACTCCCATTTAGAAGCAGCGGCCGACGAGGAATGGAGTCGCCGTCGAAAGATGCTCGACGATGCCTCTGATCGTGAAGATGAGAGCATCGAGATTCAACGCGAGGCCAAGGCCCTTGACAAGGCGATGGAGGATCGCATCTTGGCCCGCAAGTCTTCCTCTTCCTCGATCGGAATGGGTCCGGCTTGGAAAAGTCGATATTCGGCACGTAAGCGGACCGGGTCCATCGCCAGTAATTTGACCTCCAACAGCGTGCTCAGCGAGAATTTGCTCGAGGAAGATGAAGAGGACGAGTTGCTCGGCATCGGCAGTGACTCTGATAGACTGAGCGCTCGTCCTTCCCCGTCCGATCCTCATTTGCCCTCTGATGCCTCGAGTGACGGTGAAGTCCAGGCGTCCGCACCCGCCACCAGGTTCTCCTTTAAACTGCCCCCGGTCCCTGTCACCGCCTTCAAGCCAACCTTTGATTCTTCTTATCGCCCTTTATCAAAGCCGAGACGTAGACCCACTCCCCTCGACATCTTGCCTACCGTTCCTGATTCTCCTGTCAATGCTGCGCCCACGCCCACATTCCCGCCCCCATTGCCAATCCCGCGTACTCGTAAAGAGTCTCGCGCTACTGTACCCCCGTCTCTCCAACTTCGAAAGCCCTCTCAATCTGTACAACCCTCCCAAGCTCCGGGCATTCACAAAACCGTTCTGCATACGCCTTCCCAGACTCTTTTTGTCTTCCCACCTTCCCCTACCCTCTCGACACGCACACCCTCAGCTATGACCGTGACATCAAACATGGTTTCCGTTCCGTTCCCCTCCTCAACCCCTCGACCCAGATCGGACAGTCGGAGAAGGTCCTTGGTTGGCCTGATGATGCCCTCCACCCCGACTACTGCGCATGCGCGCGTCGATGCAAGGGGTTGGGTCGGAATTTACTAATAATAAATCAATCGACATGCGTAGGATCGATCGTATGGACCTTCACCCCGCCCTCCTCCTGCATATGTCTGTTGCTCACTTTGATATCTTGAATCTTATGCAAATATGCTTGCTCCCTACTGATCATGTCCCAATTTTCTTTTTCTTTTTTTGGATATTGCACATTCTTATCGAGCATGTTTATTTTCAACGGACTCGGTCATTTATTTTTCCTTTTTTTTTTTTTTTTGGTTTTCCACCTCTCACGTGTGATTCCTGACATGCATTGCAATTGCATCTCCCAAGCTGTAGCACATATTCAATCGCACATCTTTCATTCGGTTCAATATTTTGTTTTCCTTTGTGCATGTTTTCCGTTCACATCCTCGAGTGGAATTTGCTCGTAATAGGCATTGCAAGTGCTTTTGGGGAAGTCACACAGAATGAATGCAGCAACTATGATCCAAACACTCTTCCTACGCTGTTCTTCACCATGCCTGTCAACATTTGCCCTCCTAGGCCACCCACGGACCAGTTAGAGGTGACAACATTTTGTGCCCATCGCTTCTTCGCGTCGCGGTCACTAGTGAGTGGTGAGAAAGAAAATTGGATGGAGGAGGGCAATGTGCAAAATACGGACGCATAAGTGAATCCAATCACGTTTGTGACATTGAAGACAAGAGCGAGCACAACAATGGGGATGAATCTGTGGTATCGGGGCACAGGGTGGATCAGCGTAGTCCGCAATGTTGATATATACAACTACAACTAACGATAGATTGAATTTGAGCAGAGAAACGAAAAAGAGGCCAAGCCAGAGGGTGGGAAAGACGTATAGCGCCGTCCAGAACAATCTCGAGGGCGGTATGAACTCTCTAGGCGACAAGGCCGCGTCAAGATACACTTACCGAGAATCGACAGGGTTAGCAGGCCGCGACGGCTTGGTGCGGAGTATTCAGTCAACAAAGAAAACGTTAAGAGAGCCGCTTACGTCTCGACTTTCGAAGATCCAGTAGCTGTCCCCGCTGTCGTCCACCTGTTCGTCCACCACGTCACATCAATTCCTCGAAACTAAAATCGAGGAGAGAAAAGTAGGAGGTTGCAGACCTGATTCCAAAAACGCAGACCAACGAGAGTCCGCCCCGCAACGTTCTGTGCCGGAATGGAATGAGCAGGACAAATAAGAGAGAAAAAAGTGGGCCATTGTCGAGTCCTCAAGACGTACGCGACAGTTCCAAAAGTCCATTGCGAGAAGAACAACAACAATTACGGTCTGCGGGACGAGCAGAACGAGTCAATGGCTTGTCAGGACATGGGAAGAAGCGGAAGGTACAGAGATGACATAGTTATCCGTGAAGAAGCCGCAGAGGATGTAAGTCGCGATGGCGGCTACCCGAAAGAGGTACAGGACGAAGAGCACGACAGGGTGGGCAGACTGCATAGAATGAGAAAGCGCCAGTGGAACGGTCTGACCAGAACTCCGCACCTGACGAAAGATTCCTGCGAGGCCTTAGGACGCGTGGATGGTAGTAGTAGACGGCTCAAGGGTCGGGCACTACAGTACCTGATTCCGCGTCTCCCGGAGAGGCGGAGCTTGTCATTGCGTCCGACAGCTGACGTGGCGGGTCAGTATTACCAGTTGGGGGTGGGGGAGCAGCGTTGGGTTCATCTGGCTCTATCGTTTGAACGGTGGTGCTCATTGTGTTGTGTGTTGTGAACACGTTTGCGGCCCGCGTCTCGCACTCATGACAGAACATCCAACAGCGACAGCGACAGAATCTACGCCATTGGTAAACAGTCGTTCATTCATACAGCCGCAACTCCCTCCCCTCGCACCCGTGCTCAATCGCATCCGGCTACATGGCCTTCAGACCGTGGATGAAGAAGACCCATCTTTCTTCCTCGGTCCCTCTGCCAGCCCCGCGGGTCGAGTGTCCTTCAAGCTCCTCGTGCTCTTGCAATTGCATCTCCTCACCAAGGCACCCGCAACTAGTGTCGATAAAGACATATGGGAACAATGGTCAAAGGAACGCGCATCGCTGCTTGACGCTGAGGAATTAGAACGGCGCGCTGTGCATGTCTGGGAAGAGTTTCTTGAGGTCAGCAGGACTACACAGGAGATTGAGGAGTGTCTCTGGACCCCGTTTCCTCTGGAAAACGGCAAATCGCTCTCTGTCCGAGGTATCTTAATTGGTTGCGCCCCATTCCCTTGCGTCTATCTGATCTTCTTGATCCCAGTCGTTGATATCTTAAAGGATCCGGACGCACCTCCCGCACTGGTATCTCATCGCTTGGTTATCCTAAGCTTGCTCCATACGTGGTCCTATGGGAAGGCCCTCATCCCTTCCGGGTCTTCGTTTCTCCGCATCTTGCAACGCTTCTCTTCGGTGGCAACCCCGAGGTAGGTTTGGGCGTACCCTCTCTTACGGCAGTGTATTTGACACGATACCCAGGGTTGTGCATGCTGTGGACATCCTCCTACAGATGGGGTATCTGGGCCTTCTTTCGCATTATGTCCTTCATCCCCCTGAACGCCCCATCATCACAACGGGCCTGGCCTCCGCCGGAGCAAGAGAGGTACTTCTGATGACTTATTCCACTGCCTCGCTCCTCCGGCCGCCGACATTTATGTTCGCGCCGTTTGCATTCGTTGCCAGTGCTTTCTTATTCAGTCTTCCTGAAACCCCTTCGCCGGGGGACACGTCCTACAGCATTTTATCGGGCGCCCTCATCTTGCATGTGTTGTTGCTTCATCTCCCCCGAATCCCCAGCCCCAATTTCCTCGTCTCGCCCCAGGTCTCGCTGCCGTTGGCCACTCTCCTATGGCACCAATTCACGAAAATACTCTATCCTGGCGTCCTTTTCTATCTTCCAGCGTCATTGCTTGCCACCTTTTTCCTATCTATCGCCCTTGAAGACTCAATTCCTCCCTTCCTGACAGTACTCACGCTCACGAATCCCGCACCGATGGAGATCCGGGTCGCTTTCTTCGCTCTGTGGTGCATACTTGTTTTCCTCGTTTCGATTTCCTCAGTGCTGCTAGTCTTTTTTAGTGCATCGTTGCTCCCCATCTCGTCTCAAGCGATCTCCTCATGGGATAGGTATTCAATGGCTGTTGGATTTCAATCTCGTAGGATCTTTGCGACCGCTGTCGCCGCATATTCGGTGCCATACTATTTTCCACCTCCCTTTAATCTGCTCCAAATACTATTCGTACATATACCGCAGCTTCTATCACGGCTCTTTGGGTGGAAGCAGAACACAGTCATCGAACAGATAGAGGGCGTTTTGTGGCACTTGACTACCGGACTACTTGCCTTTGTAGTGGCTGGGTGCTGGCTGTGGACAGCACGCTTGCCGTTAATACCCATTGGTGGTCAGTAGTATAGATATTGTTATATCATGACTATTATGAGATTCCCAGTACTGTTGATTGACTGTTGTGATTCCACGGGTATGTGCTTGCACCTACTCATTGCCATGCCTGACTCGGCTCCGGCGTCAATTCGATTGAAAAGGAGCTGAGGGGTGGGCACACCCCTCCGACTCGTCTCTGACGATGTCTGGCCACAAGAAGTCTACAAAACGGCGCCGTACCGGACCTCCTCAGATTGGCGCACCGTCTGAAGCAGATAAAGTCATCACCCCGGTTAATCTACCCTCTTCTTCAGCGTTCTCTACCCGCACTGTCAAGAGTACCCATGTATTACCACTGACGACCCTCTGCGTGCGTCTTTTCGTCGCCCACTTCCCTAAGTTCTCCAAAGATCCTCGCCAATGGGAGCCGACAAGGGAGTGGCGACTAGTTGTTGGCCCACAGTTAAATAGCCTCCCAGACTCCACAATACCGACGCTGTTTTCAATGCTCAGCTCATCCTGTCCCCACCTACTTTCGCATGATCTTGTCAAAGAGGTGTGCCTGACGTTTCTTTCTTTTTTTTATTAAACATATACGACTCGACGCTTCATGTCATTTATAAGTATTTCCTGCGCGGCCACTCTGTTGCTTTGACTAGTGGAATAGGTGGTGAACGTTCACCGATAAGCAAATACACCGTCGGCGCAGTTGCCACGATGGGACCGGGTCTCGTTCGGCTGCATCTCACCGGGTTCGACAAGATGACTGATCAGTCGTTCGCCGCCGTTATTTCGCGCCATCCTTCTCTCGAACACCTTTCTCTATGGTATTGTAACGTTCCAGAAACTCTCTGAGAAAAGCCCATTTTGACGCACGTAGCGGTTGTACACTCGCTGGACCCAAAACCGTCAAGGCCGTGGCGCAAGCCTGCCCGTCCCTAATATCCATCAATCTCAACTATACCTCCGTCACGCCTCTTGGCTTGGCCCCACTCCTTCGCAGCCACAGAGAGCGTCTGGAGGTGCTGAAAGTTGCAGGTATAAACAGCTGGGTTCTATCACGTCTCACTGTCCGAATCGCACATATGTTCTGACCAAATCATAGACCGACGCCGCGATCGCACAGCTACGCGCCGAGCTACTGACCGCAGGAAATTTCACTCTCCCGTCGCTTCGGACATTAAAACTACGCCAGACATCACTGTCCGATGTTTCCGTGAATGCGTTGATCCCGCTGCTACCCAACATCCGACGTGTCGATCTCTCGTTCACGGACATCCGCCGCCCGCTCCTCGCGCCGCTCGACTGCTTCGCGAATCTCGAAAAGCTGTCCGTGACGTCGACTAGCGTGTCGCCGAATGACGTGGTAGTCGCGGTGTCCGCCGCCTCGCGACTGCGCACGCTGAACATCGGTGCTCTGGGAGGGGGCCATGGCAAGCGGTCTGCGTACGGCGGCGGCGTTTCGATGATGACGTTTACCGACGACCACCTCCGCGCTTTGACTACCGTTCTTGCACAAAACACGGTCATAGAGAACATCAACCTTGTGGCGAACACGAAGCTCGCGCGGGATGCCGAGGTTATCGCAGAGTTCATTCTCCTCGTTGGCAGAAGGCTGAAGGTCCGTGAAGAAACGTATGCTACTAAGTTGTCTTGCTCACGTTGGTATACCGCACTGACAGATATTGAACTTGTCTGGATTATCTTTTCTTCGGTCCCTGGACCTGCGTCATCTTGCCCCGGAAGACCCGGCTGACCCTGTTTGTTCGCTGCGAGAACTCTCATTGAATAGCACCAACGTCGACGATGAGGCGGTCGCATATATATCTCACTGTCCATCACTTGAAAAATTGGAAGCAGCGGGCACCAGGCTCTCAAGTGGGTTCCACACCTCAGCGGAACGAATTGATTCCGGTC
>QFEA01003318.1:870-11784 GCA_003315975.1 Lactifluus echinatus
TGGGGCGGTCAGGAAGCTGCCGAAGACCGGCAGGGCTCGGATCTGTTGAATCAGTCTGTCGCGTTCATCCAAAAGTTTCCGTTGCCTGGTCAAGAGACGACCGAACGGGAGCATTTCTTCGGGGCCCTCAAGCCCGCAGTCATTCAGTTTCGTGGACAT
Organism: Lactifluus echinatus; assembly: GCA_003315975.1. Taxonomy (NCBI): domain Eukaryota; kingdom Fungi; phylum Basidiomycota; class Agaricomycetes; order Russulales; family Russulaceae; genus Lactifluus; species Lactifluus echinatus. The sequence continues at coordinate 1,030 of QFEA01003318.1, forward strand.
TGTCAGTTTCTCGAGCTCTCTATTGATCGCCACGAAGTTGCTCGCTAAAGTCGAGTCGACCGCATCAAGTTGGTCGACCGAGGTGCGGAATCCGCGCATTTCGGACCAAAGTAACGCCCTTCCATGCTCGAGAGTCTCGATTGCCTGTTCAAATTGACCTGTGTGGATCTGGTAGGATGCATAGTCCAATGGCAGCTGCTCGTATTGCTCTTGGTCAGCGACGAGACGAGAATGTTGTATCTCGAGTGTTGGTGCATATGTTAGAGAGTCTTGCATCAACGACATGGAAATTTCATAGGCAGCGGTGAGCGAAGGGTGCTTGGTTAACCTCGCCCTAAGTGCCCAATCCCATGAAGCTTCGAATCGACGGGGTATATTCGTGTGCGTATCGCTTGCGGCCATGGCAAGGAGTGACGTGGATTCATCGATGTCTTCGTCGCGCCGAAAGAGCTGGTAGCGGGAATATAATTGGGAAGCAAGGCTCAGAGTCATATCATGGCGGTAATGTATTGGATCAAACTCGAGGGCATCACGTATTGCGGCGATCGACTCTTCGAGATGCTCGATTTTCCCGGTGAGCTTAAACAAGCGAGAGAGAAGGTAACCCGATACACCAGAGAAATGGTTCGCACATAGACGGCCTCGGTCATGACAACGACTTGATGCGACCAACAGTCGACAGCACGTGATCGCTTCTTCCATCTCGGCTATATCGGTGATGTCCAAGAAGTCGCCAACAGCGAGGGTGTATTGCCGCCACTGCTCGAAGGTTACCAAAAAAAGATCTGATTCGGCGAGAGAAGCAGCGAGGGACGATGGTGATCGAAACCTGGAGACCTCCTGACGGCTGGAATGTGCTTCTGGTTCTGGAACACTTCCGACACCGAATTCCTGGAAGCGCTCCTCTTCAAGATCCGCCAACCGCTCGGAGGCATCATTACCGTCAAGAGAAGACCTATCCAAATATTTACGAATCAGGTAATCTGCCTCCTCGAAATGTTCTGCCTTCCCGCTAATCTTGGCTCGAATTTGGGCAAGAGTCAAAGTCAATGTTGCAGCTTGTTCTCGGAATGATTCATAAGTGTCTTCGGAGACTGGGAAATCCCGAGTGGAAAGGATGAAGCTATCCAAGTTGGCCGTGGCCTCCTCATAATCATTGCTTGATTGTGTTATCAGGAAACGTTGGCCGAGAGAAAAGCCAAGCGCGTAGGAAAAGATGGACAAATCAGATAATCGCCCATTCGCTGCCCGGAGGCATTCGATCACCTCATCCGCACATCTTACCCATAAGTGGCGTCTTCTGTGAATAACAACCAGAGCCAATTGCAAAAACGCATACGGTGGAGGGCTTGACGAGATATTCGAGTCCAGCAATTCACGGCAATGCATTGCCATCTCTGTCACCAAAGGTTCATCTGCCTCATCGTCTGGCTTCAAATTCAGCTGAATGGACATCGCAATCACAAGTTGGGACGTGACCATATTTCGTGGGACATCGAGGACTTCAAGCGGTTGGTCTCGGAGATAGCGAAGGTGCATTATACAATACTGCACATCGTCAACCTTTTTGGATTTCTCTGAGCGTTCGAGTAGGGCGAGCGTGAGGGTAAAAAACAAGCCAACAGCTTCTTGCATAGAAATGGTCCTATCCCATAGGAGTAAAGCTTCCGTCAACTGGAGGATTGATTGTTCAAGTTGTTCATGCTCATTAGACGATGAGTAGTGCTGGAATCTCGCCAGGCCCAGGCCTCCGAGACATGCGCAGCGCAGAGTATGGTCATAATAGGACAGTGTCGCAAGTTTGGTTTGATAAAAAGAAATATCGCTTTCGAGTTCTGGTGCAGAGACAAACAAAGTCACCAAGTAGATATGTCGGCAGGAACCCAGCGTCAAGCGTGTCGACATAGATAGAGATGGCAAAGGTGTGATAGAAGATCAGGGAATCAGCGACCGGACATGAGGGCAGGAGAAGAATTCGTTTGATTAGATCGGTACAAGGAAGAGGTGATAGAAACTATCACTCACCCTCCAGTATAATGTTCTTGTTCCTGACAACAATTTCTTGGCTCAACTTTCCCTCTTCCAGATTCCTGGACCCATCGATAGTACTTAGATCATCAAAGTTCTTCGATTGTCCCTGGATATCATGGTCAGAATTGGCCCGCGATCCTTCAATTTTATCTATTAAGAGGGCGGCATCTGAACTGGTTTTGGTATCTGAGACGGGAAAGGATGTACTGAAGAGTAGAAAACGAACTGAGTCGACATTTGTCCCAGGCTGTCCGTGTGGTCCCAAGAAGGTAGTGGAAAACCTGGATTAGAGGGCTAAGAGGGCAGGATACGAGGAAATTAGGGTTTCGCCCATCGTGTGGCTGGTCCTGGGATTTCTCAAATCAAATCAAATTGTGATTGTGATTGTGGTTTTGTTTTGTTTGCATGGCCAGCGACATAGAGCCTTATACCTTATACCCACGATGATCACGTGCGTGATCTTGATTTCCTTGCATTGGGTCCGTCCGACACATGTTCTCGATGGGAAAATATGCATTTTCAATGTGCTTCAAATACCAGTCATAGGGCGTAGATCAGCAAATTATGTGGTGGTGGTTTGACACCGTGCCTTTTCCATCCCATTTATTATCACGTGATCACAGCGATAATAAGATTTAAAGCATTTATCGTAGGCAAATGCAAATGGCAAACTTTGAGAGTATATAGTGGCTGTGCTGGACTAGCATCACGACTTAGGTGGCGCAGAGAGAAAATCGCTGACAAGTGGCTAGTACTTTGTTCTATGCGGCAATGAGTGTTAGTAGCATCACCAGAACTGGGGTGATATCGCTCATATGCTTGACTGAATGGTGAAGCTGAGAAGAGAAGAAAAGTCGTCCACTACACAATGCATGCACCGATGGTGGGGCATGGGGCTCAAACCCAACATATATTGCACAAGACCATAGTGTAGTAGTATAGACAACACGCGCAAAAAGAATAAAACAACGGGCATATGAGAGTGGCCAATGATAATTACACAACGCCAAATAGAAATGAATTGATGAGCCGGGAGTATATATCAATACCGTGACTAATTGGGCCAGAGTTGGAGAGAGGTGACAAGGCCGGTGACGGAACAAAGTGAGCAGAACCACGACCTACGAATCAAATAAACGAGAGGAAATATGGAGGACGAGACCTGAGTAGGTCTGGAAATCCAAGACATAGACGCTTGACGGCGTCGTAGGGAGAACAAAGGTGAGAAACATTAGTGGCCAAAGGGTGTTAGGTGTTAAGACGCTCCTGAGTGACAGGTGTAGCTTGTGTGGTAGTGGCACTGGGCGTCAGGGGAAGAGATGGCTCCTTTGAGGTAATAGTCTGCGAAAGACTCTTTCCATGGTGAACTGTGATGGGGCGATTGGAGAGACTACGTGCGGTGGCGAAATGATCTATGGATTGTTGGAATGAGTCGTATTGCTGATGTATCTCCGTGAAGATGCCTTGTAGTCCAGGGAACAACACGCCCGTATCGCTGTCTCTGGTGAGTTCTTGCAGCGCAGACATGACGAAGCGACCGAAGAAGGAATTTATATGCAGTTCTTGTACAGCGATAAAAGGGTGAAAAAGTTCCAGCCATTGCGTGTGGCCCGGTTCGTGTTCCCATTCCTGTTTTTCGTCCTCTGAAAGGGTATCGGAATTGATGACAAGCCATTCCACAGTAGAGAGAAGAGGCAGAAACTGGTTGCAAACCTGTTCTAAAGATGAGACCTGCCAATCGAACCCGTTACACACTACACTGATTGTCAGGAAAGATTTGTCGTCATGGTATGTATAACTCGGTGTGCGAGTCTGATGAAGATGGATCGTGGCCAAGCGACGAGAAAATGTCAGGTCTGCTCGTTTAACTGATTTGGATGGCCCTACACGACCGACAAATGCGAGGAGCTGGGGAATGTCGAAGTTGATCTGATTGAAGAACACCATACGGATATTCTCAATAAGAGTCGCATCGATCCGGGCTACGAGATCCTCGAGGTATTCACAAACACCTCGGAACTGCAAACGAGTGAGCGCAGGAAGAACACGTTTGAACGGAGGCGGGCTTTGAGTAGGCCGGGATCGCGGCGATTTGAACATAATAGCGAGAGTTCGGAGGTTGACCAACCCAGACAGGCAAGAGACCAGCGCTTCGGGTGAGAAGTAACCGGAATGTGGAATATTCTGAAGCCAGAGATCGACGAGGTCGCGAGCAGACGAAACAAGTTTTAGTAATGCCGGAAATGGAATGCGTGAGAAGTGATACCGTAGACGTGGGGCGGATTCACCCAAGAAGGTATCGGGAAGCACATGATGCCCAGACTCGTCAATGTCGGTTTATGCTTCACGGCGACGAGTCGTTCCAACAGAGATTCGGTCGCATTTGTAAGCCAAATGCGGCTTATGCGATCATGATGCTCGAGTGAGGCAACGATGTTATCTGAACGTCTCAATTTCGAAATGAATGGGTGGAGACGTGTAATCGTATCGGATATGATGATGGGTAAGAATGGCCAGAGCTTCACCATCTCCTTCACAGGAACAGTGTATGTATCTCGGCTTATAAGTTTCAGATTGAGACGGTGGGGCGATGTAATCACGACGGCTCGCCATCTTTTGCATACGTGTGCTAGCCTAAGCCATCCATTGGGTGGAAGCCAGATATCAAACATATAGATGTTGAATATCTCGAGAAGGACATCGTCAGAGAGAGATTCGATTGTTACGCGCGGGGAAGAAACTACGTCTGTGCCACCATGCAAGTCAGGAATTATTCCTGACGCTATCGGAAGGACGTACCTGGTCCCTTTAGCTCAGAATGATTCATCCAATGACACCCAACATGCTCCCTCGTCGGTGAGCTCGTAGAGTAACTATCTATTGACAAGCGGGAAGTGGCCGGAAACAAATGGTGGTCAATTCTAATATCGCCCGATCCCGAGGATGATCCTGACTTCCGAATGCGGCTGTTTGGAGAGTGTTACAAAATGTGAGTCAACAGCGTTCAAAAAATGGGGCAAAGTAAGCGACTTGGACATACTTGAAACCGAATACCGAAGGCAATTTACAAAGTATAACGGTGAGCATGAGATAGTTGGGATGGATGTTGAGCCAACAGTGGTTAAAGTCGTCGCATGGCCGAGTGGCTGCTGAGCTCAAAATGGAGTGAGTCTTCGCTTGCTTGTCGCTGACCTCAACCTCATTGACAGTGTCGAGCCCCTTCATCGCGTCGACAAGCTTTTATTTCGGACTTGATTTATTGCAGTATACTTAATTTTGGCTTTTTCTTCATCTGCCTAGTCTTCTGCTTTACTCTACCTGCCGCACCACAGGGACCATAGCCGATGCAGGACATCGCCGACGCCTCAAATGCATCTTAGCACCTCTAGGTGCAGTCAGGTAGACCCTTGATACACCAGGAGACTCTTGATGCAGTAAACCTTAGTTGGATTGGGCTCGCGCTACGTCTTATTCGTCTTTTATTCCACATGATACTCAGCTCTAGTCTATCCTTAGCTTCCAAAACCACGTACCCATTCATTTATCTTCCGATTATGGACGAAATCTCCCGCATGTATATAAACTCAAAGTTATGGCTCCCTTATGAGCCAGACAACCAGCGTCCACCATTGTTCTCGAAACCTCACATGCTTCAGCTAAATCGGGGCCGCCAACTGGGGCCTGGTCTTCCGACGGTACCGGCAAGATATGTGTGGAACGAGTAACAGGATCTCCAGTTTTACACGTCGTGCGTTGTTACGTCTCTTCTTTTCTTTGGCAGCTGTAATAACATTTAAATGCGCACATCTTGGGATGGATAGCATGTGCGTATTCGACTTGAGCAGTCGTGTCCAACGGGAGCAGCCTCGGGAACAAGGGACAGAAACTGGGTCTCCGCACTTCCCCAGGTGCTCTAGGTTGGATGACTACAACGCAACAGGCTGTGCTCTGGGAGAGACCTGACATTTCGTTGGTTCAGATGTTATCTACACATAGGGTCCTTTTCCAGACCGATAATGTCTGGTATAATGCAAACATAAGTCAGAGCGTCCGTCACCTAGCTCTTAGTTGGTCCCTCTTGCCCTTGATACGGATCTCAATTCAATGTTAGTCATCCAAATTTCACTTATTTTCTTTAGATCACTGCCTCGCCTATCACGCAGCTCATGTCACACCTCACTACATGGGCCAATAGAGGTGCAGGACATTACTGTCACTCAGATGCGCCTTAGCTACGCAGTAATCACGCATTACTGTCAGTTAGCTCGTTCTTTAGTCTTCGGTCTCAACCTCCCATATCTTTTACACCAAAGGGACAGACATCAAGAATATTGTTTCTTGTTCTCGGAGCTTCTCGCGGGCATTCATAAGTTCTTTCCTTCTCTCTTTTTCTCGCCAGTCTCGGACCATGTCGCGCACGCCATGGCCAATCAATGTGTCATCGCGCTTAGTATCTCGCCCACCCACCTGTCGCTAATCTACTTTGCATTCGGCTCCCGCAGGCTCTTCACGCTCACTGCCACTTTTTCGGTTCCTCGGTTCCTATTCTCCGCCAACGCCTATCACACCCTCTGTTCGTCTTGGCTCCTTTCTCTCAGGACTCTTCCTTCCTTCGCCATCCCCTCGAACCCATGGCGTGCCCGACCCAGCTCTCTCCACTGGAATACTCTAGCTAATAATTATGAAAACGAATTCGAGTGGAATCATTACGATATTGGTATTGGTGATGCTCGACCGTCAGCACTTCCGTTGTTTGGCAGCTCGACCCCCAGCTCCTCTCCCGGTTCGAAAGATTAACGCTCACATCATCTGATGCGCGCTTGAAATCCGCTTCCACAGAATCGGATTCTCAAGGTGTTAGCGAGTAAGTTACTTGGAAGGGAATTGTGGCTCGACTCGATGAACCCCAACTTGGCCGTGTCGGCATAAGGTTATGTCGGCGTCTGGGTTGATGGTGATATCCTATCCTGAACACTGCCTGTGAGATCAGGAATTCTGATTGAGGCATGGAAAAATCATGGACTATGGAGATCGATTTGTGCTATATATCAGGCACACGCTGAAGGCGCGAGTTGAATTCAAAATGTTATCACAGGAAGATCAACCAGATAACAGGAGAATTAGACAACCTTCAAGGATAATTATCAGTAAGGCTCGATACGGAGTAATTCCCGGTCGGGATTCCACACCCGGCTATGGACAGCGACGGGGTGATTAAAGATCTGACGCATGGTAACGAAAGGCATATCCTGACGGGCGAGAACCCCACAGATGGAGATCATGTGGCGTGGGTAAAACCTCTATGATGCGTTCTGTGTTGGATCCTCGCAGTGCGGGCGCAACGAGTGGGCCCACCCCATCATAAATATGCAGTGTCTGCACAGTGGTAAAGGGGCAGAGAAGATCCAGCCATTTGTCGCTTTTTCCATATCAATATCTGTAAGAAAAGTATAATCTGGAGCCCTGCACATGTCAAGCCGCTGTACGTTGGAAAAGAAACGCAAAGCCTGATTACATGTCTGTGCTATAGATGACACCTTCCAGCACAACTCTTCACACGAGACTCCGAGTGTGAGTCGGCCAAAAGGACGAGTCCCTTCTGGCAAATAAAAACGCAGTCTTGACATTGTGATAGCCAAAGACATCCATCTCTCGGCCGAGCAACTTGAGAATTGACGTGCGACCAATGAACTCGGAAGTTTCTGGAATGTCAAAGAAGAGTTGGTGGAAGGATGTTATCTTTAAGTAGTCGAGAAAGGAGCCTCGATTCGAGCTGCGAGGTACTCATAATATTCGCTGTAGCCAGGTGTTCTGTGCCAGCCCGGCCCGTAGCATTGGATCCGCGTCGGGCGTCGGGCCAGATCCGCGTCGGGCTTTGTCCGGAATTTCCCGCTTCGGCGCGCTTCGGAGTCAGTGTGGATCGGCACATTCAAGCTCCCCGCCCAGCGCAGCCACCACAAGAAAATCAGGCCATCTGCAAGTCCCCATCCGTCATATTCACAGTCGCTGCCGCTGCCGATGACCAGGGTCGTACCGTTCGTTGTGCCTACCTCGCAAATGCAAGGAGGTATGCCATTTTGTCGTGGTCCAATCATAGACCGACAACAGCCCGATGGGACAATTGGCGTGGCAGCGCCGTGTTTCGTTTGGCCGCAGCTTTAACGTTAATGGCCCCCCACCTCATCTTACTGTCTACTTGTGAACTACTCAGTGAGCATCTGTACTCTAGACAATGTGAGCAGCGGACTGATCCTTCCTATCTGCGCTTGTGTTCTTGCGGTAATTCTCATTTCTCAGACTCCGTCCAATTGGAACCGACCCACCCGCATCTGTCATTCAAAGTTCTCTCTATTTCGTTGTGGAACAGGGATCAATGATAGCCGCCGAAGGTTTGAAGGGCGGCACATCCGATAATCGTTCGAATTCCTCATGGGCTGAACCGAATTTTCTTTCGGATCTTTCCGTCTTTAGCATCGCACACTTTGCGTCTGGAAGAGACAACCTAGAGCTTGTTGCAGGTGTCACTATTGACGCAGCCGCTCACATTGATGGTCTCTCGTGGTGGACAAATGCCTCTACAATGTTTCAGTTCTTTTATCCTAAGGATTCGGTCAACCCCTTAGGATGGCCACAAGGTGGCTCCGAATTCTACGCCGTACCGCTTTACCTTAGAAATGCGTCAAATGTTATCTTTGCTTACATTGTATTGTTATATGCATCATAGTTTGTTTTCTCTCTAACTCTCCTTCCAGGTGGTGTTGTACGTCTGGTTGTCGATGCTGCAGTTGGTCTTCAAAAACTAGGCCACACGGTCGAAATACACACATCCCATCACGACCCCGCCCATTGTTTTGACGAGACAAGAGATGGTAGGTCGCGTCCCTGCTGCAGCCCTTTTTGTCAGACCATCGCATATAGGGACGCTTACCGTACATGCTATTCACCCACTGCTCCCACGTAATATCAAGGGCAAATTCCACATTCTACTTGCCCACCTCAGACAGCTGCACTTAAACTACCATTTACTACAAACTAAAGCATTCACATATAACGTGTATTTCGTGGACCAGCTGTCAGCACGTATCCCTGCGCTTCGTCTTCGTTCCCGGAAACGCGTCGTTTTCTATTGCCACTTTCCAGACAAGCTTCTGGCGAATGGCGAATTTGTGCAGGGCAAGATGAAAAGGCGACACGACGCACAGAGACAAGATCAATATACAAAAGCAATGCGAGATACGCCAAACTGATATGGAAGACTCAACATGAGGCATACAGGAGAGAACCGAGGTGTGGGGGGAACGGGAGGCGACATACGGCCGCAGGGAAGAGGGCCGATTGACAAAGCGGTGGAAAACGAAGCCGGGTAAAGGGGATGACGCTATTGGTATGATGAACATGTCAAAGATCCAGAGACATTGCGATGAAACGTTGACGAGGGATGAAATGAAACAACAAAACAAAACAAAAAATAGTAGTTCCACGGAAAGAAATCACGCTAACATTGAGGAGATCAGCCTTCAAGCCCATTTTCCAGCCAAGATACAACAACTTACGCACGATATTAGGCACCATAGTGCACGAAATTCACCCATCGCTCTAAAGTCATACCACCCCTGTCCCGCAGTCTCTTAACAGCATCTCGAAGTGCCTTCGCCGATCTCTCGTGATATGGAAGCTGACATTCTTCACCCGAGAACATCAACTCGTAGAAATTTTGAGCGAGATCCCGCCCATCTGTGTCTGCCATCGCCCACATCGTCCCAACCACACTTCGGAATCCGCAATATTGCATCGCTGCCGTCAGATGGAGCGCCTCGTCAGTGAGGCTCTTTTTTGTCAACTCGGCAGTGTGACAAGCAGAAAGGAATGCGAATTCTGCCTTGGCAAGTGGGGAACGAACAATATCGAGAAGTGACAGTCGTTCGCCGCCATAAAGTAGGAACGACGCATCGAACGGCTTTCCTTGCTCCAGCAAACCATGGCATGCAAAATGGGCAAATCGATGATTCTCGAGGCCCTTGAGCACTCTTGAATGTGTCGCATTCGCCGAGACAAGAGCTGTCACTTGCGCATCGACGCGCCGTACAACCTTGATCTCTCCTTTGACACTAGGCAGACCGTGATCGGGCTGTGCCACAAGAAGCAGCGAAGGTGGTCCGAATAGATGTGCATACGACTTGCGAGACTCGATAAGTGCAGAGATTGTCGGTGTATATGAAGGGATGTATAGGTCGGAGAAATACCGCTCTATGCCGTCATCCGAAGGGATTGGACCCAAAGCATGTAGGGGAAGGGAGCAAAACACGGACGTTGGACACCACCAAACACGGGACTGTTCTGGCACATCCAATTCTCGGAGTCTTTGGATGACTGGCTTGCCAACGAGATGGTACAGGTCCTGGAGTACAAAAGCGAGGGTGCCTTCATATTCAATGGTGTCTAGACCCTTATCTTGTGCATGGATTAGCTTATCCTTCAATGCCTTTGCACGGCCATGGAAATCGTCGGGCGTGGTGATAAGGGAAGGTGGAGAGTTGTGGAGAACGATGAGGATGTCAGAGCGATAGCTGGAATCGTTGATGATGATAACCGGCCCGCATGACGCAGCAGATCGAAGATTCTCAAATGATGGGACGGTCAAGAAGCTGTCGAAGCCCGGCAGGGCTCGGATCTGTGAAATCAGTCTGTCGCGTTCATCCAAAAGTTTCCGTTGCCTGGTCAAGA
>QFEA01003331.1:0-18808 GCA_003315975.1 Lactifluus echinatus
CTCGAAGTGCCATCGCCGATCTCTCGTGATACGGAAGCTCCGATCTTTCATCCGAGAACATCAACGAGTAGAAACTTTGAGCGAGATCCTGCCCATCCTTATCTGCCATCGCCCACATCGTCCCAACCACACTTCGGAATCCACAATATTGCATCGCTGCCGTGAGATGGAGTGCCTCGTCAGTGAGGCTCTTGTCGGTCAACCTGGCAGTGTGACAAGCAGAAAGGAATGCGAATTCTGCCTTGGAAAATGAGGAATGGACGATATCGAGAAGTGACAGACGTTCGCCACCATAAAGTAAAAATGATGCATCGAACGGCTTGCCTTCCTCGAGGACACCATGGCATGCAAAATGAGCAAATCGATGTTTCCCGAGGCCCTTGAGCACTCTTGAACGTGTCGCATTCTCCAACACAAGAGCTGTCACTTGCGCATCGACGCGCCGTACAACCTTGACCTCTCCTTTGACCCCTGGCAGACTGTGATCGGGCTGTGCCACAAGAAGCAACGAAGGTGGCTCGAATAGATGTTCATCCGACTTGCGAGACTCGATAAGTGCAGAGAGTGTCGGTGTATACGAAGGGATGTATAGATCGGAGAAGTACCGCTTGATCCCGTCATTGGAAGGGATTGGGCCCATAGCATGTAGGGGAAGGGAACAAAACGCCGACGTCGGACACCACCAAACACGGGACTGTGCTGGTACATCCAATTCTCGGAGTCTTTGGATGACTGTCTCGCCAACCAGATCGTAGAGGTCCTGGAGTACGAAAGCGAGAGCGTGCTCATATTCGATGGTGCCTAGACCCTTGTCCCGTGCATGGATTAACTTATCCTTCAATGCCTTTGCACGGTCATGGAAATTGTTGGGCGTGGTGATAAGGGAAGGTGGAGAGTTGTGGAGAATGATGAGGATATCTGAGCGATAGATTGAATCGTTGATGATGATAACTGGTCCGGATGACGCAGCAGATCGAAGATTGTCAGAGGATGAGACGGTCAAGAAGCTGTAGAAGCCCGGCAGGGCTCGGATCTGTGAAATCAGTCTGTCGCGTTCATCCAAAAGTTTGCGTTGCCTGGTCAAGAGACGACAGAACGGAAGCATTTCTTTGGGGCCCTCAAGTCCGCAGTCACCCGGTTTCGTGGACATTGCCAGTTTCTCGAGCTCGGTGTTGATCGCCACCAAGTTGCTTGCTAAAGTCGAGTCGAACGTGTGAAGTCGGTCGACCGAGGTGCGGAAACCGCGCATCTCGGACCAAAGTAATGCCCTTCCATGCTCGAGAGTCTCGATTGCCTGTTCAAGTTGACCTGTCTCGATCTGATAGGATGCGTAGTTCAATGGCAGCTGCTCGTATTGCTCGCGATTAGCGACAAGACGAGAATGTTGTATCTCGAGTGTTGGTGCATATGTTATAGAGTCTTGCATCAACGACATGGAACTTTTATAGGCAGCGGCGAGCGAAGGGTGCTTGGTTAATCTCGCCGTACGTGCCCAATGCCATGAAGCGTTGTATCGATCGGGTATATTCGTGCGCGTATCGCTTGCGGCCATGGCAAAGAGTGACATGCTTTCATCGATGTCTTCGTCACGCCGAAAGAACTTGTAGCGGGAATATAATTGGAAGGCAAGGCTCAGAGTTACTTCATGGCGGTCAGGTGCTGAATCAAACTCGAGGGCATCACGATTTGCGACGATCAACTCTTCGAGATGTTCGATTTTTCCGGTGAGCTTAAACAAGCGAGAGAGATGGAAACCCAATAGAACAGAGAAATGATTTGCGAATGGACGACCTGGGTCATGACAACGACTCGATGAGGCCAACAGTCGACAGCACGTGATCGCTTCTTCCATCTCGGCTATGTCGGTGATGTTCGAGAAGCCGCGAACAGTGTGGTGGTATTCCTGCCACTGCTCGGCGGTTACCGAAGAAAAATCTGATCCGGCGAGAGAGGCAGCGAGGGACGATGGTGATCGAAACCCCAGACGGCAGCTGTAATGTGCTCCTTGTTCTGGAACACTTCCGACACCGAATTCCCGGAAGCGCGTCTCTCCAAGATGCGCCAACTGATGGTAGGCATTATCACCGTCAAGAAAAGACCCGTCCAAATATTTACGAATCCGGTAATCTGCCTCCTCAATATGTTCCGCTTTCCCGCCAATGTCGGCTCGAATTCGGGCAAGACACACAGCGATTGATACAGCTAGTTTTCTGCTTGATTCGTAATCGTCTTCGCACATTCGGGAATCCCGAGTGGAAAAGATGAAGCTATCCAAGTTGGCCATGGCTTCCTCATAATCATTGATCGAACGTGCTATCATGAAACGTTGGCCGAGAGAAAAGCCAAGCGCGTAGGACGAGATGGACAAATCAGGAAACCGCCCATTCGCTGCCCGGAGGCATTCGATCACCTCATCCGCATCTCTTGCCCATAAGTGGCGTCTTTGAATAACAACCACAGCTAATTGGAAAAACGGATCCGATGGAGGGCTTGCCGAGATATTCGAGTCCAGCAATTCACGGCAGTGCATTGCCATCTCCGTCACCAAAGGTTCATCTGTCTTATCGACTGGCTTCAAATAAAGCTGATTGAAAATTGCATGCACAAGCTCGGACGTGACCATTTCTCGTGGGACATCGAGGACTTCAGGCGGTTGGTCTTGGAGATAGCGAAGGTGCGTTATATAATGCTGCACCTTGTCAAGCTTTTTAGATTTCTCTGAGCGTTCGAGTAGGGCGAGCGTGAGGGTATTAAACAGGCAAATGGCTTCTTGCACAGAACTGGTCCTATCGCATAGGAGTAAAGCTTCCGCCAACTGGAGGATTGATTGTTCAAGTTGTTCATCCTCACGAGACGATTTGTAGTGCAGAAATCTCGCCATGCCCAGGATTCCGAGATATATGGAGCGCCGAGGATCACCATAATGGGACAGTGCCGCAAGTTTGGTTTGAAATAAAGAAATATCGCTTTCGATTTCTGGTGCAGAGAAAAACAAAGTCACCAGGTAGCAAATAGAGATATGTTGGCAGGAACCACAGCGTCAAGTGTGCCGACATGGACAAAGATGGCAAAGGTGTGACAGGAGATCAGGGAATCAGCGGCCGGACATGAGGATAGGAGAAGTATTCGTTTGATTAGATCAGTACGAGGCAGAGGTGATAGAAAATATTACTCACCCTCCTGTGTAATTTTCTTGTCCCTGACAACATTTTCTTGGCTCGACTTTCCTCCTTCCAGATTCCTGGATGCATCAGTAGTACCTAGATCGCTGAGGTTCTTCAATTGTCCCTGGGTATCATGGTCGGATTTGGCCCAAGATCCTTCAATTTGATCTGTTAAAAGAGCGCGCCTGAACTGCTTTTGGCTATCTGAGACGGGAACGATGTACGATATACTGAAGAGTAGAAAACGAACCAAGTCAACATTTGTCCCATGAAGTCCGCGTGCTCCAAAGAGGGTAGTGGAAAACCTGGATTAGAAGGCTGAGAGGGTAGCATACGAGGGTATTGGGGTTTCGCCCACCGCGTGGCCAGCGCCCTTTACCCCGGTGGTCACGTGATCACGATTTGTGTAAAGGCCTTTGTGACATAGCTCGCCAGCGACTGGAACACCCGAAAAGCCGGGCTATTGATTGCAAGCTTCGAACTATCCGTTAAAGGACTCGGACGACGATGGGATATGAGAGTGAACGTACATTGAGTGAAAAGACGCAGACACGGTGGAGTGGGTAAAGCGCCGACGCTGCTTGTCTCGTCCGATCCATAGACATGATTGTCGACCCCCCTCTTCACCACCAATAGGAAGTCTGTTCATGGGAAGTCTGAGCCTTCCCGCTCATCTCGGCACTACAATACATCAAATGTGGGCAATCCTGACATCCCATCCTGTGCGATGTCCAGTTCCAAGTGCAAGCAGCGGTCGTCTCCTTTATCACCGACTGCGCCTGTATCCTTCTCGGTATATTTGTCCCTGGAGTGAGCGAACTGAAATCACAAATCCCTCTCTGCCGGATTGGGAGACAATTTCATTGCGGAAGAAGTGCAACCCATGGCCATCGACTTAGAAGACCACGTTGAGCCATTTCACACCGATCCAGCCATGCGCCACGACTTGTTCTTCTTCACTGCCATCGGCCCTCGCTCGTCGCCGGCAGGCTCGAGCGCATGTATATTTCGCTGCAGTTTGCCCACGAGGCCCAAACATGGGCACGCAATGGGATCCAGAATCATCAGTGTGAAATTTGACTATCACATTTTCTCCTGCACCGCATAGATCAGTAGTTGCATGGAGAACGTGCACTCAAGATTCAGACGTTCTACTTGTTGAGGTATTGCTAGCGGAAACGTGGTTGGTGTCTTGGATTATGAGCGTAGATAGTACATCAGCAAAAGGTCACAGGTGGGTGTCTTCCACTGGCGTATTCCTGCGACCTTGCTAGGTCCATCGATACGTGTCCCGCGGATACTATTACTCCCAGGTATTCGACTTTGTCCACTTCGAAGGTGCACTTCTTGGGCTTTAGGTAGAGGTCGTGATCTTGGAGTAGTTGGAGCACTTGTTGCACTATTTTCCGGTGCAACGCGTAGTCTTTTGGGGTGTGGATTAGAATATCATCCATGTAGACCGTCACGTATCCGCCGTCAATGAGATCCTTGAATATGTGGTTCATCATTGCTTGGAAGGTGGCCGGCAAGTTGGTCATCCCAACGAACATGACCATCGGCTCAAACGTTCCCCTATCACATGAGTACAGTTCATGAAGTACGCGCGCAAAGCGTCAAGCGTCTCTACGAGAGAGAATTGTGGGCTTCGAGGACTGATAGGTCATCAAATTGTGTGGGAACGGCGAGCCTTTGGAGAGGCGGTTCGTCTCCCTCAATCCAAGAGTGAGGTGGGAGATGATCCACAGGGCGGAGTGTAGGAAGGTGTCTTGTTGGACGAGGGAGTCATCTGGTTGGACATGGAAGCCACGGCGAAGGAAATCGGCCGTGCGCATGAGAGAGAATTGGTGGACAGGACCATCCACGGAGTTGAGGAAGTCCACGGGGCGTGGGAGCAGGCAGGGTGACTGCCTCGACAATGTCAGTAGAAGGGAATTCGGCAATGAGGATGGGGAGTGTACGGCAAAACAAGGTGTAGTCAGTGTCTATGCGAATGACCAGCAGCAGTAGGAGTCGCGAGGTATTCCAAACGCGTTTCCTAGATGCTGGCGGTTAGATGACGGTTAGATGGCAGAAGCGGTTTTTGACCGGCCCACTCCCCCCGCACAGCCGCAAGAAAAGCGGTACAGTCGTCTCTCATATAAGGCATATACTCTGAAAAGGCATACTCTGTGATAAGGCATACTTTTTCGTGACTCCCAAGTTCATTCGCAAGGGGGATAGAGTAACTCAGATAAGGCATACTCCCTCAAAAGGCATACCTTTGGCTGACTCCCGAGGGGGTATGCCTTATATGAGAGACGACTGTATTAAGCACCCAACCAATCCCACCCAACCAATTCCCTTTTTTGGAACACTCCAAACTGGGTATCGCCGCTCGGCAGTTTGCTCATTGCATCATATGAATTACATCACTTTGTTTTGTGACTGTGACGCAAGACTGTTAAGTCCTGCTGCTACTTAAAAATTGTATAATAATTACAGAGCAGGAATCCAAGCACTTGCGGACTTGAAATTTTGGATAAGGCAACTTAGTTTCGCCTAATGACTTCTGGACCTCAACGGCTTCAACCTAGAGCAAGGCCAGCGTTGAACCAGCTGGAAACTATTGATAGACCACAAAAGCGAAAAGCAGCAAAATATCAGTGCGAGCTCTCACCAAAACATTATGCAGTTGATCTATCTGCGCGACCTCTCGTGGCCCGCCACTCTCGTTTTTCTCACTCGACTTGGTTTCTCTTCGGGCGAGCGACCCCTAGATGTTCTCACTAAGCTCTGCGTGCGTTTTCCTTTCTTTCCTCTTCTTAGCTCTCCAGTGACAAGTAGATCGCTTCTCCTCTCCTTCTCTCTTGGAGCTCTTCCGGGGACAGTTCCGCCTCCGCCCCGCCCTGAACTCACCTTGTGATGTGATGTGACCACTTGGCTGCACTTACAATGTAATGTTAATTTTATTTATGCAGTTTTTGAGTGGACAGTGGGACTTTAACTACGTTTTTGCGTCGCGAAGTTGAGCAAACTGCCGAGTACCCAATTTGGCGTGTTCCAAAAAAGGGAATTGGTTGGGTGGGCTTAGTGTCCAAGAAAAGAAATCAGAAGAAATCAGGTTATCATTGCAACTGCAAGTCCCCATCCGTCACAATCACAGTCGTTGCCGCCGCCGATGGCTGTAGTACCGTTAGTTGTGCCTGCCTCGAAAATGCAAGGAGGTACGCCATTTTGTCGTGGTCCAATCATAGACCGACAACAGTTCATCGGGACATTGACCGTGGCCGTGGCTTCTTTCTTTTGGCGGTAGCTCTAATGTTAATGCCCCCCACCTCATCTTACCGTCCACTTTTGAACTACTCAGCGAGCATCTAGACTCTGGATAATGCGAGCAGCGGGCTGGTACTTCCTATCTGTGCTTTGTTTCTTGTCGTATTTCCCATCTCTCAGACTCTATCCGGATTGGAACCGACCCACACGTATCTGTCATTCAGATTTCTCTATGTTTTATTGTGGAACAGAGAGCAATATTTTTCGAATCTTTCCGTCTTTAACATCACACACTTTGCGTCTGGGAGAGACAATCTAGACCTTGTCTCAGGTGTCACTATTGACACAGTCTCTCATGTTGACAACCTCTCGTGGTGGACAAATGCCTCTAAAATGCTTCAGTTCTTTTATCCTAAGGATTCAGTTAACCCCTCAGGACGGCCACAACGTGGCCCCGAATTCTACGCCACACCGCTCTACCTTAGAAACGCGTCAAATGTCATTTTTGCTTACATTGTATTTTTGTATGTATCATAGTTTGTTTTCTCTCTAACTCTCCTTCCAGGTGGTGCTGAACGTCTGGTTTCGATACTGTCGTTGGTCTTCAAAACCAGGGTCACGCAATCGAAATATATACATCCCATCACGACCCCGCCCATTGCCTTGACGAGACGCGAGATGGTGTGTCGTGTCCCTGCTGCAACTCTTTTTGCCTGACCATCGCATAGAGACGCATACTGTACATGCTATTCACCCACCGCTCCCACGTAATATCAAGGGCAAATTCCACATTCTACTCGCCCACCTCAGACAGCTGCACTTAATTTACCATTTACTACAAACTAATGCATCCACATATGACATGTATTTCGTGGACTAGCTATCACGCAGTACTTATGTCCACGGCTTTTCGCAGCCCGGACGTCGACAGTGAGGCATTGGAGTATCGTCATGGAGACTTGTAGAATCAGGTTATCCGCGGGAGCAAGCAGACCGTGACGGTGAAATGAGAGAAATGACGAAAAGAGGCAAAACCCCTCGCCTTATAATAATAATATTGAACAAAACACAACACGTGCCCCGTAAAATGTGATCGTACCCATCCGAAATTGTTCATGAGAAAGTGTTCATGAAAATAAGCTATATATAATAAGATGAGTGGCGAACGAGCTAATTCGGGGAAAGAAGGCCCTGGTAATTAACGCAGCTGTGATCTAAAAAAAAAAGGACTAAGGGATCCGCAGTCGAGCTCGCACACGCGAGATGCGAGACACCCAAAAATTTCCGCGACTGCGACCGCGATCACAACTCAAGCTGGCCCAGCCCAGCAATCAAAGCTGCTCCGAATCCCGCGCTCTCACCTTTTCACCCCGAGTGAAATCCGTAACTGTAAAAAGGTCGTGCATAAGTTGCAATTGATAGCTACAGCGCATGTACGCTGAACGCCACAAAGCCTAGTTAGGTTAGGACGGATCCCCCAACCAACCCCCAAACACGCGATTGACACGCGGGCGGGGGGCGGCATCAGCTAGCCCGGTTGCCGACTGCGGCTATCACCGTCACCGACAACAAGGCCGCTTTGTCTGGTCTTTAAATTTGCTCGTCGTTGTGCGTAATTATCAGTATTAATTGTTATGTAGAATGTGAGGTGGAGCATGCAGGGGCAAGTACAAGTACGGACCCCTCCAACCCATGTCTCATTACTATCCTGAGATAAGGAGAATAGTTCCCAACCCTTCCTTGCTGCCCCGCACCTCGTCGGCTCTAGCCCGATGTCGCCGACTGAGCACCCAGGGGCTGGTGGCTGCTGAAACAAGGTGTTGACAAGTTTGCTCAATTGCGGAGATGCCTCACTAATTTCAGTTCTTCCCAGTTAAGGGCATATGTGGATGCGGGCCACGCCGCACAAGGTCATGCATGTTCCGAAGGACGACTACAGATGCGTATCTATCACGTTGCCAAATGAGAGTAGACAAAAGGTGACACCAGCACATCCGAAGCAGATCGAAACATGAGATTAGGGTAAGGAAGGTATTAGGATATTAAGGAACGACTGTGGGATAGAGCTACTGATACAAGCGTGAGTGTGATCCGGGGTTGCGATGAGGGAAATGCTTTGAATGGAACATGTGATGAAACGCGATAACGGCATGAGAGAGAATGCAGGATGTATATGACGTTGTGGTATATATGCGTATACGGCAGTCACCGTGCAACAGGTCTGCAAAGCGGGCTACGCGTCCGAGGAGTGCGGGGATGAAAGCTCGGCGTCCTGGCGCCGCCACGGTCATGAAGGCGAAGGATGTGAGTCGCAACCAGTTGCGGCATAGTATATACTCGCTTCTCGGCGGAGACCTGGGGTGGGACGCGTGGCGAGACCAGACCAGGCGGAGAACTAACAGGGAGGGAATTGTCTAGGACAGGGGGAGGAGGCGATACAGCGTGTACAGGGGCCAAACGATCTACGACGGGGGACGACATGAGACCGGCCGGCAGCGGGTCAAGGGTAACGTCCATCGCGTCCACACCTTTTTCCATCTCCGGGGATGGTGGTGGAGCGCGAGTACCCTCTTGGGGTACACTTGATGGGAGTAACTGCCCGTTCTCTATCGTCGCAGAGCTCGCTTCCATAAGCGTGGAAGCCAAGCCACCCATGCGTAAACGCTGAGCCAGGCGCGCCGCTAGCTGCCGGTCCAAGCCACGCAGATCCTCTCTCACCCTTGCCACCAGAACGTCCCTACGTCCTGATTCGTCATCTACGTCCATGGCGTCTACACCTTTGTCCAAAGCCGCATTCTGTCCGCCCCGAGTCTCCATATGTAAAGCGATGATACTGCGGTGCACAGAGGCGGTGAACTGCAAGTCCGCAAGCACGCGTTTGCTCTTCCTTGGCCGCTTGGCAACGGGACGGGCGACAGCCGAAGTAGACGCCCGTGCTGAGGGCGGAACCAAAGCACCACTGCGACGACGGCGTGCTTCGACAGGAAGAGGCCGTTTGAGTCCCGGGGGCGGATCATTCACAACTGTTGCTTCACCGGCAGAAGTTGTAGGGAATAAAACGGCATTCTCTCCTCGTTGCGGAGAATCCAGAGGTGTCGATGAGAGAGGCTTCCATGTGCGCAGCGCCGTGGTGCTCGTTAGGGCAACAGTTGCTGAGGCTTTTCGGGACGGAAAACGGGGCGGAGGGCCACAATTGGCCTTTACAGGCTTACTCATGGACTGCCTCACAGGCACCGTATTCGTTTTGTCGCCGAATGCCCGTAGTGTTGTGACGATGGTTTTCGAACTGAAAGCCTCTGGAGAAGCAAAGAGTGACTGAATGTCATACATGACTGAAGAGACGAGCGTCGTCGGGTGCAAAGACAAAAGTAGTCGTGGATAACGTCGACCAGCGGATGCGCAGTCTCGAGTTCGTGGAAAGGGAGGTTTGTCGGTCAATGCAAAACCCGAACTTATATACGTCGACCAAACACACGCAAACATCACGACCACGCGTTTCAGGTCCGAGTGTCACATTGTCGTTGTCGATGAGCCTCGAGGCGGCATTTGAACCTCGTGTTTTTCGGTCTTCGGTCTGCTCACCTCTGTAGAGTGCGCTCCTCACTTGTTGTCTCCAAAATCGCAGCAATATTTAGCAAGCACCGTTTTCGTAATACTCTGTCGTACTCTAATCCGTCTCCGGATTCCATCTATGGCAATAGGCCGACCTACTCCAGCTGGATTCCAGACCGTCTCGATGGACCTTGATTGGCCTAGTCACATCCCCTAGTGTGGATCCTTTTCTGCTTTGTCTCTGTGCATCGCCCTATAAGGAAAAAATCACGTGAAACAGGAATTCGGTGTAGACATTTAGCGATTCGATCAGAAAGGACCCCCATCCCCCATGTCCGTGGCGTTGGTGCCTAGATCCTAGGCCAATCCTTGTGTAGATTTTCCCATCTCGGGGACGCTTTAGACGCACGTCTCTCCGACGGAACCCCGCGATGTACAAACAACTCACCGTGTTTCTTGCAAGCGAATCACGGGGACGCGGCCGCGGGACACCGGGACCAGAAGAAGGGACGCGGCGGAGCGGAGTGGATTGTTATCAAGATAAGACACAGCCTCACATTCCCAATTCCTTCACTGCATTCCGACAACAGCAAACCGCACGGCACACGCTAACGTGTGAACGCCCAGGTCCATACTGCCGGCACTTCATTGGTTGACAGAACTAGGCACAAAACGACTCCTGCATGAATAAGCTAGGGAATATATCAAAGGGTGGGATGGATGGAATACGTCATGCCATGCTGCATACGGTTTCTGTAAAGAAGAAGAATATCGATGAGACTCAAACCAAAAAAATGGCATAAACGTGGAAACAACGATGGAAAACTTAGCTGCGGGGAGCTAAATTTCATAGCTGCAACGCGATTTGGAAAACGTCGATAGCGCGCCTTGCCCTGCCCTGCTCAAAGAAACCGCGTAGCATTTTCTCCTAGTGTGTCCGTGTTATACGCAGGAAAATCGCTACCAACCAAAAAAAAAAAACTGCAGCAAACCCCAACTGGCCTCGTTGCTCGAACTTTAGCAGAACTTTAGCACTGCCATCCCGACGACAGGACCGACCACATCGGAATCCCACGCCTGCAACCGCAAGGCTCGCAATGATCCACCTCACCCCTAGCCTCACTGCCCTTCTCATATGGACGCGCGAGAACGAGCACGTTCGGCGCCGATATATTTCAAAGTACTTTGGGTGGGAAAACACGAAGGAAGCTCTCCGGCTGCGAGATGGCAGAGCCCTCCTCCTTGAATCGCGCCCTAGCCCGTGTTAAACGACAGCCAGCTACGCTTCAGCGCGCGCATGATTTCTCCCGAGGCGTTAAGACGCAAAACGATGCGGTGGGACATGGGGCGTAGTTTTTAGCCATGGAACACATGTATATCAGACTAGCATGTGAGTGGGTACATACGCACGGAGGTCAGTGTTACATAAGAATCCGACTCTCAAATCGCCCATGGCCTCGTTTGCAAAAGACCGACCCCCCCCAGAATTTAAGCGCTCGGCGTGTCCAACCGATACATCAATACATCAAATCGTTTACTGACTCATCCGGATGGTGTTTCCTGCAGTGTTCCATGAATAGATCCTTGCGTGATTGTTTGTAATTGCACTTTCGGCAGCCTATTGTCGGTGGATGATGTACAGACTTGATGTGTCTGCACATCTCCCACTTGCCAGCAAAGCGTTTCCCACAGGAGGGACAAGTGCAGGAAAGTTTGCGGTCATACGTCACTTGCTCTCTTATTTGAATCGCGGAAGGCTTGTAATTGTGTGTCTCGTCCACAGGATGAGCTGCCAAGCTGCCGGAATGGTGCTTGGTGGTGTAGAATGAGGGTGGTTGGTCCACATCCCACGCTAGACTGTTTAGAGGTATCGGAGGGTGTAATTCTTCATAACGGTCATCCTCCATTGGGTAGAGCCAATCAGGGAAAAAATGGTTCTCCTGCGGTTCACGTGATGGATAGCGTCGACCAGCGGATGCGTAGTCTCGAGTTTGTATAGAGATACGAAACCGTCGTCGACGGCGTGGGTTGATTCACGGTAGGTTAGTCAGCGAATGCAAAACCCTGAACTTATATGTCGACCAAATATCACGCCCACGCGTTTCAGGTCCGAGTGTCACATTGTAGATGACAAACAAGGAGCCTCGAGGCAGCCAGCAATCCGTTTCCGGACTCCAGGGTTGCAATAGACCGGAACCCACCTAGCTGAGACTCCAGACCGTCTCGATGGACCTTGATCATCACCCTATATAAGGAAACATTCAAGTGAAACAAGGAATTCGGTAAATAGACATTTAGCCATTCGATCGGAAAGGAAAGGACCCCCATCCCCCATGTCCATGGCGTTGATGCCTAGATCTCCGCTTGGGCTTAGCCACGCCAATTCTTGTGTAGATTTTTTCATCTCGGGGACGTTTTAGACTCACAAATCTCCGGCGGAACCCCGCGATCGGATGTACAAATAACTCACCTATGTTTCTCGCAAGCAAATCACGGGGACGCGGCGGCGGGATACCGGATTAGAAAAAGTACGTGTTCAGTTATCAAGCTAAGACCAACAATGAACTAGCGTATGAACGCCCAAGTCCACACTGCCGGCACTTCACTGGTTGGCAGACTAGGCACCAAACAACTCGTGCATGAATATGTATCAAAAGGGCGGGATGGATAGACTGGAATATGTCATGCCATGCTATATACTGTTCTGTAAAGAAGGCGAATATCGATGAAACTCAAGCAAAAACAACGACACAAACGTGGAAACAATGATGGCGGACGCGAATCGTCCAATTAACATGAGTTACTGAAACTTCTCTTGTAAATCCATTCAAGCCCAACGTCACTTACCCCCTCAGGCTGTGCAACTTAAAACATAGAAGGTCAGTGTTCGTAGGTATTTCAGTAGTGTGACTGGCTTGATCTTACAGCTGCGGGGAGCCAAATTTCACAGCTGCAACGCGATTTGGAAAACGCCGATAGCGCGCCTTGCCCTGCCCTGCCCTGCCTGACCGGAGCGCAAAGAAACCGCGCAGCATATTCTCCTGGCGTGTCCGTGTTACACACAGGAAAATCGCCCCCCCCCCCCACCAAAGAAAGAAAAAAAAAACCGGCGGCAAACTTCAACCGGCCTCGTTGCTCGCGAACTCTAGCACGGCTATCCCGACGACAGAGCCACATCGGAATCCTACGCTTGCAACCGCAACGCTCGCAATAATCCACCTCAGCACCATCCTCACAGTCCTTCTCATATGGACCTGCGAGCACATTCGGTGCCGACGCATTTCTTGGGTGGGAAAACACGAAGGACGCTCTCCGGCTGCGGGATGGTAGAGCACACCTCCCCGAATCGCGCGCTGGCCGGTGTTAAACGACAGTCAGCTGCGCTTCAGCCCGCGCATGTTTCCCCCCGAGGCGTTAAGACGCGAAATGACGTGGCGGGACATGGGTGTAGTTTTAGCACTGGAACACATATATCAGACTAGTATCTGAGTGGGTATATACACATGGAGGCCAGTGTTACATAGGAATCGTAGTGCGTGAGGTGCATGGCAATGAGTAGAAAAAAAAAAAGCAGACTCTCAAATCGTTATTGCCCCTTCCGCATAAAACCAGCCCCATAATTACGCGCTTGGCGTGACCAACCGATCCATCAAATCGTCTACTGACTCATCCGGATGGCGTTTCCTGCAGTGTTCACTGAATAGATCCTTGCGTGATTGTTTGTAATTGCACTTTCGGCAACCTATTGTCGGTGGACGATGTACGGACTTGATATGTCGGCACATCTCCCACTTTCCAGAAAAGAGCTTCCCGCAGGAGGGGCAGGTGCAGGAAAATCTGCGGCTGTATGTCACTTCCTCTTTTATTCGAATCGCGGAATGCTTGTAATTGTGTGTCTTGTGCACAGGGCGAGCTGCCCATTTGCCGGAATGGAGCGAGATGGCGTAGATCGAAGGTGCTTGGTCCACATCCCAAGCTAGATTGTGTAGATCTGCTTGAGAGTGTAGTTCTCCATAACGGTCATCCTCCATTGGGTAGGGCCAATCGGGGACAAAATAGTTCTCCTGCGGTTCTTGAGATGAGGCCGTCGAGTTGTATAAACTTTGCGCCTCTAGATGCGAGAAATTAAAATGCCTCTCCACAAAATTTGTCACAGACATGGAGTCGTCTGGATTTGAGAAAAAGGATAATGGTGAGACGGGACATTCCAGGGTATTATTGGTGACGGGCTCAGATGTTGGTTGCGCCGCGCAATGGTTAATGAGCACCTCAGTGCTGGTATCTTCAGGAACCTCGGGATGACAGGATGGGAAAATAGCCAGAGTGTCCTCTTCCTTCAGCATGGGGCATTCATCGGGCAGTGATCCCTCTGACATCACGGCGTCCCCAGGCCAAAGATATAAATCCATAGGGTATATTGCACCATTTTCCAACCACTGTAGGGGCATCAGCAAGTCAATTTTGGTACAAAGAGATGAGGGGATCGTACTTGTGAATCAGAAAGCAGTTCCGCGCAACAGTTGGGATTTGAAAAGGTCCAGACCAGAGATTGGGAGATCATTGCGTCGCGAAAGAAAAGACAGGGTGAGATAAGTGGGTTCAGTGGTTCACAGGCTATTTATTTGCAGGTCCGGATCCAACGACAGACGCCATGCATAGCTCCTAATACATTCACGATTATTGGGATTGGTTATAATATCACACCCGGAGATCATGGCCATAGCAGGACTCAACGAGGACATGAACGTAATGGTTCTACTGAACGTGTTATTGCACCCTCGCGGAGTGATGAAGGCACCTTCCTGGCACCAGTGCCGTGTATCACAGAATTCTGTGCCGTAATCGTTTGTTCCGGTTCCAGGCTTGTGGCAGCCTTGCCTTGGAGCGCGGCTTCAGAGAGATCGCAAGTACGGCATTGTAATTAGCACTGGCTTTCCCTACATGGACGGGCTGTGAGGTTCGCCTCGACGTTCTGCAAGGCAGGAAGCAGGAAGGATCAAGAAAGTCGGCGCCAATGCGTGTGAAGATGTGAAGAAGATAACGTGTTCGCCATATTGGGTTACCTCTGGCACTGGGTGCCAGTTGCCAGTGCCAACTGATGCCGCAGGTGCCAGGCGCCAGACGGGGTGCCAACGCGTTTTCGTTACCAAAATAAGTTAAGCCGTTTTGTTGCTCCACTTTCTGACGCCCAAAGCCCAAATAAAATTTAACAATTGATTTAAATTAGAGGGCAACGATAAGGGGCAGCCAGACGTGGAAGTCGTCCTCAGCCCGCCCGATATGGTATATCGGAGATCGAAAAAAATATCGACAATTGTTATATTTCTATTCTACGTCGTCGTCGACTGAGCACATTTCAGTTGCACACACGACTTCATTTAGCTATATGCTCCTCTCAGGTCAAGATACACAGATTGCCAGCTAAGTGTTTTGTTTGGTGCAATGGGAAACAGGCACTTTTTATTATCGCAGTTGAGGGTTCAAATCCCAGTTAAGCCACTACCCATCCATGACCCCCATTTTTTGACTTCCGGTTAAAACCCAGATGAAGACGAAGGGGTCTGGGAACGAGAATAGGGCATCTGCAGACAGACGCAACATGTGATCGGACGACGGTATCAGTGGCCTCATGTGACGACAAAACAAACCGGCACGGGTAAGCACGACGTCCCTGCACGACGTCCCTTCACGAAATGACTGATAGCACATTGCTTCCTTCGAATGATAGAATATTTGTTCCAAAGTGATAAGCAGCCTGACGGTTTCAGGGTCCACGTCCACCCGCGTGGTCTGCCTCCCAGCCCAAGTGATTCAACGAGTTCGAGTAGAAAGCGTCAATCATCCATACAACTACAACAGCTGAGGTGACGGGTAATTGATATCTCGATCCGTCAATACCGGCTATCTCATTTGTTTTAATAGATCTCGGGCTATCCTCTAATTTGGCAGGACTCGAGTAGAGTGCCAATGTCACTGCCAAGCCATGCCAGTCCGAGAATGCCAGTCCGAGAAACGCGACGGAAGCTCATAGTTTGATAAGCCGATTTCCAATGCAGAATGTAGAAAGCACTTTTAGGTCCTCCAGATTCGTTATGATCCTAGATCCTAGGAGGCACAGGAACTTCCAGCGAATTTTAGAATTTCAGGAACTCGGCTTTGTAACAGCCAATTCCAGGATCAATAATGTCTGATGCTGGCCTGGTTTCAAACTTGCAACATTAACGTGGGCCCGCTTGGCCATCGCACGCGTCCCACGTGCTGCACAAACGCTGGGGGGCTTACCAATCGAATTGGTTGTTCAAGTATACCAAATACCGATTCTTGATAGGAAACGATGCTCAAGGGTGCCTTCAAATTAATTACCTTCCGACTACTTCGCTGAACCCTTTATCTCAATCGCTCCTCATTTGTGCATGCTGTGTCCGATGGGTTTGGACACGAGGAACAAATGTGTCTTGAATGAGAAGCCAGATGTGTGCCCGAAACTGAAATCCGGGATCCCGGGTCTCCGGCTCCACTTGCTCACGCAGCTACTTGGAATGCTCCACATGTCCACTTTACGAATCTCGGGTCAAATTTTACGCTCAGCCATCCATGGCTTCATACCAATTGGTCATGACGCACAGTGCGTTCGGCTGCGTGGGCGCTTACAGTGTAGAATATCCTCAACAACGGCCAAGTCTGGGCCTGGACCCTGCTCATGGCATTCTTTCTCGTTTGTTCATATCTGGCACCTTCCAGTGTACAGCATGGGCACATAAAACACCACTCTTATGCATACTATGCACCCTCCGTTGTGATCGGTTCCTGTACTATGACTATGGACAGCCTTTCTTCTTCGAACCTGAGGGACCTTCACATTCCGTAACTGTCTGGCAGGAATCGTGAAATGGAGTTAGATCATGGAAACGAACGGTCATCACTTATTATTTGAGGAAAAGTGCTGAAAAAGAAAAAGGCTGTGGACTTGACAATGAACAATAACCCGTGCAGTATCGAGCGTCAAGCGAGGGCAGTCCGAATACAGATGAAGGAAAGAAAATCCTGGAGGAAGGACGCGTACCACTTGCCATTACGGGAGATTAGTCGCCCGCGTCGCCCTGACCCACCTGAATTCGATGTGAAGCACGCACGGGCCGGCCCACGTGATGCCACGTACGGAAGTCGGCGCCGTTTGTGCGTTGGTCTCACTCAATCGAACAAACGCTTGCTTTTCTCAGCTTTGCTTGATACACCACGTACAAGACTTCATATCTCCATCGCCATCGTCGTGGAGGAATACGGCCGGGCCTGAAGAGGGGAAAGCATCTGGCACTATTATGAGATAAGCGTTCTGATGGCAGAGCAATAAAAACACTTGTGCACAGGTGTGTTCCTTATTTTTTCGGGTGTATTGGTGGCGTACGGGATCCACTACGCGTCTGTTAGCTGAGCCAGAATGGGGGCGCGCATCGTACTCGTGTCAGTTTTCGTTCTGAAATGGCGAAAAGGATGTTACGCTAACAACTCGCTGCAACAGCACCATCACGATATCGATCCGATATCCGCACCCCTCTGTTTACTGCGTATTAGATGAACGTCCATTCGGAATGCGATCTCCGTTGGTCTAACGAGGCTGAACGTTTTGGGGCGCGCAAACTCAGCCACCTTGCGGCGCATCCGCGTGGGTCTGGTGATTGTGTGGTGCCTGTGGTAGTCGCTTGTCTGCCTGTATCTAAAAAGCACATTGTCTGTCCCCATGTTTTTGGAATACGTATTGCGTCCTCTGACATGGCCCAGCGCCTATTTATACAAGTAGAAAGTGTGCCCTATCCGTTGAGAACGATAATATGTGCCGAGTCGTCCAGGGAGGTGGATAGGCAGTGCCAAAAGTTCACAAGTGGCCATCGGTCCTACATCAACATACCCACAAACGATACTCTCTCGCATAGAATGATAATGAACTGCCAAATGCAGAGTCAAATGCGCGGTGAGTACTATAGCTTTAACACGGCAGGCAAGAACGGACAAGCCAGGTTACTTATAGGTCAATTAATGTCTAAAGGGCACATTCATCCCCAAAGGCACCACTTACATCCCGAACGTATAGCACATGAACCGTGATCCCAAGGTCTTCGGCGAGGATGCGGCGCACTTCAACCCGGCGCAGTATCTCGATGACAGTGACCGTATTGTTTTGCTACGGTTTGGGGCAAACAATTCGCTTTTCATCGACACCGCGACTATGCTATGCTATGGGCAAGCAAAATCGAACTTAAGAAGAACGCGTCGGGCTAGTTGCTTCCTTGAATGTTGATGGGTTCGTCCAACACAGAATTCTGTTGTGGGTGTCCTTTTCAACCACCTATTGCCACGCGGAACGCTAATGTGGATGCCGCTTCCAGACGTCCAGTACCTTTCGAGCGCAAGATCAACCCACGTTTTCCGGAGGCATCTGCATCCCTTGTACAAGAACGTGAGCTCCGTGGTTTGTGAGTGTTGTTGTAGCTTTATAATTTATGGGAGATGTGCACGTAGTTTTAATATCGAGCGTACTAGTAGTATGAATTAGACATCTGGAATTCAGAGTACATCGGGATGTAGGCATTTGATTTCGTATAGAAGAGACTCATCATGGCCCAGAAGTTAATCATGGTCATCGTCGCTTTTGACTGGCTCTTGATCTGCCAGTGTCGGCGCTGGCACGCCAAATGATATCGGTTAGGAAAAGTGGGATCTTCCGCGTCTTGTGGATGATTTTCATTTCACAAGTGGGTGTAATGCGATGCCACCTATGTCCGCTAGCTACAGCCGGAAGCTTTAATTGTACCTATCCCAATATCCCAACGTTCATCCGTCCC
>QFEA01003343.1:0-17219 GCA_003315975.1 Lactifluus echinatus
GCAGATTCGTGACGTGCATATCTATCGTTTCATCTCAGAGCACACTGTGGAAGAAGCGATGCTGCGCAAGGCAAATCAGAAGCGCTCTCTGGACGATCTTGTCATTCAGAAGGGCGAGTTTGATTGGCGCTCGTTGTTTCGTGGCACGGGCGGCGACACCATCACACGCGCACTTGAGGATTTTGCGGATCATGAAGACGCACGTGCAGCACGTATCGCAGCGCAGGAAGCAGGTGAACTCGAGGGCGCAGACGCCGCAGACTTTGAAGAAGACGCCGGAGCGGCTGCACGTGAAACTGCGGTGACGATCGACACGCCAATTCTCAGCTCGCTTTCGGCACCTCTCGAGGACGGCGAGCACGAAGAACCGGGAGAGGACGACCTTGGGGACAACGGTGGGGGCGAAGCAGACGAGGGCGGCAACACTGTGGATTACATGCTCGCGTTTGTGCGCTTTGATTACGAGTTCTTCAGAGATTGGCGTTTGTAGAGCTGCGTTTCCGCCCTATTTGTTCTTGATTACCCTCTCTCTAGAGCTTCCGTTTTTACTGCTATGCTTCATCATAGTACTCGTATAATCTAGCGATCTCACCTCACACCATCGTGTAGTTGCCGTATCAGGTTGGGCGTATTTGTCGACCCTAAACAAGGCGAGTGACCATCCCATCTCAGACTCAGACTGTCTTCATCATTCATCATACTGTATTTGTTGGTCTCTGATTCATAAGATTTACTCAACAGATGAGCATCTAAGTAAGACGACATTACAAAAATGATCAATGAAATTTGCTAAGGGTAATCACAAATCAGGCTACAATGTATGTCAGATGAATGTATGCCAGATGTTGATGGTCTAAGGAACACTATTCAGCCCTCAAGTGAACAGGTCTAATTCACCAAACTTCTTGGCTTGTGCAAAGAGTAGGAGCTATTGCCAAGTTCAGTACAACAATTGGCAGGAACAAATCACTATGATTTAGTACATAGACAAGGAATATAGTACAAAGGAAATATTAAGATGTTGTCTGGCCTGCAATGTATAGTTTGGAGGTTTGGGTTGGGTTTGCTGCTCCATGTAGTAGATTTGAAATTACAATGTAAATGACGTGTCGTAATCGCCACACGAGACGCGCGATGGACTTGTCTATAAACAAAGGTGGTGTGAGAAGCCTGCTGGCAGCATATAAAGGGACCAAGATAATGCCTTGTCCTGGTAATCCTTTTATGCATGGACCCGTAAGCCTCTTAAAGCCCCTCGTAACACGTGATTACGGGGAACAGAGCCGTCGGCGCTTCTCTCAAGCTCAAGTATGCGAGCGAAGCAAGCGAAGAGAAAGGTCTACATAGGATGCCAGCTTTCTTTCTGGCGGCCTGCCTAGACCTCAATCTTCAAGCTTTTTTAACATCTCGGGTGTGAGCCCGACATGTGCAAGCTTGCCGCATTTGACAGCTTGTAGAAATCGCTCGAGTCTTGCGTATGTGGGCGCGTATGCCTCGTCGAGCTCACGCAGAGTACGTGGCGCAGAGACAGATGGCTGCGGCAGCACACGTGCGTTTGGTGATGTCGCGGGTGCGCCGCTCTGGACGGGCTGTCGTGTATCAATCCTCGACAGGCTACGTTTTTCTACGAGCGTGTTCGATGGATCAGGCTCCGAGGTGGGTGAAAACTGGGTGGATGTCGCATGGGACGGCCACGGATGTGGAGGTGGCGATGGTAGTTGACTTATCAGGAATGGACGTCGTCCATACAGTTCAACTTGGGTTGGTGATGAACTCGATGAGGGCAGCGGACGAGACCGGGAGTTGGGTGACAGTGCTGACATGGGGCTTGGAGGCCAATTAACTCCATGCGCGATGAAAGTGCCATGGCTTGTATCAACTGCAGGGGGGATAGGTCTATGGCGCGTCTGCACAAAGGTAGGCGCGTCGCGGGTTACTGGTTCGGGTGATATCGAACACGCGGGAGTGGGCAGGTGAGCGTGCCGATCAGAGTGAGCATCAACTTCGGCCATGTTCACAACGTTGTCGACGCTGGCAGCCGATGGCACAGACCTGCATTGTTGTTCTAGTCCAATCCGACCGTCTTGCAAGGAAGCAGCGCGCCATTCGATGAACTTCTCCATATGTTTCCTGTCAACGCCGAAATGGCTGGCTAGGAGTTCTATGTGCTGAACTGCCAAGTGTAATTGGTGGTTGTCCAGCAGCATGTTATGAAGGCGACAGAGGGTGTCCGCAGAGAGTGATGGCCACACTAGAAGTACAATGAATAATCAATGCATTGTATACCACTGAAGCACATGAATGACATACATTCTCGGGCCAAGCTGGTGGTTGGATCCAGTAATGTATTTAGAGCACCTTCAATTCCATCTTTGTGGTGGGATTTCCGTCGATATGTGAACCAAGCGCTGAGCCTCGCTAAGGAATACCACGGATCCGTCTTCTGAACCTCACGCAAGATCGCATCTTTTTGCTCCCTGCTCGGGAAGTGACAACCACTGTCGAAACTCCCTATATACAATGTCAAAAGGATTCAAATTCAACGCGATCAGCGATGACAAAATGCATGCTTACGTGATAGCACGGCACGACCCTGAGGGGATAATCGCATCGTTGGCGTCCTTGTGGGGGTATGGAGAAACACTTCGCTATCACCGTGCGAAGCCGGGAACTTCCCAGTGTGGTCTGCATGAAAGTATGAATATGGATTCATTGCCAGCCTTAATTGTTAAGACCTCTCAAAGACAGCTGCCAAGAGACACCACTAGATTTCAACTTGTATCTAGTTGCTTGCACAGGTAGCAGTGAGTGACAGTGGGAGACCAAAGGCAATGCGGACGGGTGTACTACGGGTAGTCTTTAAAAGTCATCGTGACTTACCAAACGGCAAACGGCATTTGCACATCATCAATTGCAATTTATTGAATTTCTGGGGTTCTGAGCTTATCGATCACAGATCAGGTCACAGGACTTAAAATTTTTTGGGGTGCTTTCTATCTGGAACCTTCTGACAGAAGTCTAGAAGGCCTTATTTAGACTAGACATCCTTTAAGGGCTTGCTGTCTGTACCCTTTATCCACCTCACCTTACAAAGAACCATCAATGTATCTGTTTATGTACCTTTGTGATTTGACTCCACTATGACATGTACCCTGAAGAAAGTCTCTTGTAAACACTTAGCCTGAGGCTTGAATATTAATGTGATTACATACATATTTGGCCAGTGTCTCTGATGTTTGAATTGTAAACTACAATTCAATTCAAAGAGTGGTGTCAAGATGTTCTGTTGCACATGAGTGCCCCACAGCCTACCATTTCAGTTCAAATGTTTGGGAAGGGACAGGGTGGTGTGGTGTGGAGGTGCTCATGATCAGGAGCGGGGCCGTCTAGGAGGAGCCCGTTCAAGCTGCGGCCAAGTCAAGTTAGTTCACATGTATTCTCTTTTTTTATTCTCTTTCTTTCCAACCATCAAACATGACATTTCTGGCGTCTAAAGGCTGCTCTCATCACCTTACTTCCTCTTCACTGTCTGGATGACATGTCAAGGGCATTGAGGCGACAAGAAGCCTATCAGCTTCGGTATCCACATCACAGCTCAGGGAATAGCAGGAGCAATGGAAAACAGTGCGTCGTTATCTCCGTACATTCTGAATAGGGTTTCCAATCAACGCTGCACGACTGCTTTTCTGCCAATCGCTGGGCACTATCAAAATGCACATGCAGCTGTCCAAATCCAGGCGCACTCAAGGGTTCCGTGCCGCACATTGGTTCACATTCATACACCTCACCACTATGCCCTCATGTATAGACGTAACCCTGTAGCTTCATTGCCACTGGTCCCATGATACTACTGTGCAAGACAACCCCCCGCATCAAAGAACGTGGCGCTGTACTCTGTACTCTCTGGCATCGTACCAAATATGGCAATCCAGTTGTGAGTTAGTTTCCGAGGTGTACAAGGGTGCTGGCCTGCAAATATACCACAATAGGATTTTGATTTTGAATATATATAAATATATATATCTCAGCTGGCCTCGGTGCAGGCGTAACAAGTAATTCTGGTTGTCAAATCCACCTGCAGACTCTTTGGTGGACCAGTCGGAGACACGGCAATATCGCAACGTTGGTCACATCGTATATAAGATGAGGGCTCTATCATACTGTATTGTGGAGCGAGTCTCACTGCTTTCCCGCGAGCATGAGCCTGTAATGCATATACATGCAAGCTCACATCAATGCAAGAGCACATTTTGCCGCTTATCTAGAGCTGAAGTTCGCACATAGACAACAGCCAGAACTGTCGGACTTTCTGACTTTATCGACATATGGTTATCTTTCGTGATGACCAGATTCTGATACTTACCGCGATGCAATGACGCTCGATCAGGTCAGGTCTATGTACGGAAGGCAATACACCCTGCCGTGACGTGGTGATGGCAATCGCGCGCGTATCGTATCACGTCGATCGCGTCTGGTATATGGCGACCAACAAGAGGGTACACATTCTTTCTAAGGGGACATCCCGCCGCGTATTTTGTGTGTCGCTCCAGGATAAGCTGTCGTTTTTGCAGTTTACAAGCACT
The DNA here is from genome assembly GCA_003315975.1 of Lactifluus echinatus. Taxonomy (NCBI): domain Eukaryota; kingdom Fungi; phylum Basidiomycota; class Agaricomycetes; order Russulales; family Russulaceae; genus Lactifluus; species Lactifluus echinatus. The sequence continues at coordinate 4,584 of QFEA01003343.1, forward strand.
CATCGGACGTGTCAAAGTTGCTCAGACAAAGAAGAAGGCCGGTATAGCGAGTATATACTCCAGACATTGTATCGATGTTATCATATTATATTACTGCATATCATTCCATTCCATTCTTTCGCGTCTTTGTATTAATATGCTTTCAGCGCTGCTTCAACTTGGGAAGCGCGCGCTCCGGCCAGCCGAATATGTGAGGTTAGGGTACGCAGGGAGACGATGATGCGGAGGCCTACCTTTCCGCCATCGTCTCTTGTGGCCAGCCCCATCACCCTGCATAGAACAGGCGAGCTATTCGAAACCTTTGTTATTGAAGTCTAGACAAGACCACGAGCGCAAAGATAATGTCCAAGTCCAAGTCGACCTCCCCTTCGCTGAAGGTTATCATGCTGCATGGGTACGGTCAAAATGGGAACATCTTTAGCAAACGCGTGAGTCCTACCAACTTACCTACGTCGCCAATGATCCACAATATGAGTCGCATAGGTTGCCGCACTCCGAAAGAGCCTGGGAGATGATATCGACTTTGGTGCGTTCTACCTGTGTCGTTATCCCGAACTATTGTACCGCCATGACCTGAAGGTCTCTCTCTCAAACTTGAATTGCCAGTTTTTGTCGACGCACCGCACGTATTGCTACCCGTGGACCTGGACTTGGTGGCGCACAACACCACCCCGGACGCGCTTGACGCCCCCGAAGCCTCCGCAACATCCGATGACCCTGCGCTCCAACCACGGGGCTGGTGGCGATCCGACCGGACGCGCACGCGCACAGACGGCCTTGAAGACACCCTCCTGTATTTCCGGGATCTTTTGAGAACACAGCGCTTCGAGGTACGTCACCAAAGTCGTCCCAAAACCCAAAAAAAAATTAAAATGACCCCATGCGGCCCCTCTTTTGACTGCTGCTTCTCTCTTCCTGTCTGGTTCGTTAGGGCGTCTTCGGTTTCAGGTGAGCATTTCTCTCGCAGCTGGGTACAGATCATCTTTTGGACGCACGATCTGATGCTGGCTTTTCATCTTTCCCGGAAACCCATCGATTTAGCCAGGGTGCAGCCATGGCGGCACTCCTTGCGGCACTTGTGCGGGTTTTTCGTTTCCTCTCTACCTGACGGAGTGCCCCGGAGGCTAATTGACGAATGGATCGTGATGCTTTCCGTAGCTTGAGCGGCCGTATCTCCACCCACCATTCCTCGTAGACGGCGAGCCTCCGCACCCACCCCTGTACGTCACCACTATTCTCGGTGCTTCTCGTCTCTTGATTCGTGCTATTTTACTGACATTGCTACCATGGCAACGGGCGACCGCACAGTAAGTTCTGCGTCTCTGTGTCAGGGTTCAAGGTGCCTGGACCCCTCTCAGCCGCCATCTTCTCGGACTCGGACGGATACACGACCCCCACGTTACACGTTCTAGGGAAGAATGACGTTGTCGTCGTGGAGGAGCGTTCGCGGGTCCTAATTAATATTTCCCTCGGAAAAAGGGTGGCAGAGCACGATGGAGGTATGCGGCAACTAGACTGTCTCCAAGGCCCCCGTCCGGAACTCACTTCTCGCCTGCGCCTCTATCCGAAGGTCATTTCGTTCCATCCAGGGCAACATGGCGGACGTTCTTCAAGGCTTATATGCTCAATCCGATGTGCGATGTTCGAAGCCCTGGCTCATCCTCGGTCTCACAACCCGGGTCGGGTGCAGTCACGCCACTTTCGGGTTGATGTAATAGGCGGGAGGCGGAACCGCACACTTGTCAACAAGAGAGGTGGCATTTGTGCCTCGACGTTATGAGAGGGTTATAAGTGATCGAACTACATGTAGACTAGATGGCTTCGCAAAGTGATTTGGACTAAACGATAAATGACGTCGCTTTGATGGTGTATGTATGGAAATAGGAAATACTTAGGTTAGGGACCATCTTCTGCCCTCTTCATGAATGAAAAGTGAGATCCGGGTGGTGTTGATGTCGTAGCTCATCTGGCACTCGGCACTTGGTCACCTTGCCACTTCTGTCAGTATCACAGATTTGAGTACGATACGTCCTGTGTACAAACCCATTATACCTTTCTCAGGGTCGGGCCATTCCGGCTACAACCGTCTGCCAACTACGTAGCAACGTGGTGACGCTGCTCATCGAGGGCATGGGTGAACGTGCTGCAACAATAGAAAGGGCACAGCTGTGGCTCTGCGGCAAAAGCGGGCTAACACCGAAATGAGTGATGTTGCCTAGAGGGAAGTCTAGTGTTGCGGTGCTGTACCATGCGGATGGGTACCATGCGCCAGACATAGTGTTCCATCGCGCTGTTCCTGCTATGGTGCATTCTTTGTGATCAAACACGATCGGCACTTGACATGGACAGCGGTGCATATTAGGCGTGACTGATGGATGATAGGGTGGGGAAGATGAGATTCAACTGATGGTCGAGGCCAGAATGGCCAGCTGGAGGAGACACTGGCAACTGGCAAGGCCGAGCAGTGGCCCAGTTTCATTTCAGAGATTGGATATAGATCATAGCCGACTGGTCGGGACAAAACTACCGGTAAGGGGCAAGAACTCTGTTCTAGAATATACTCTGATGCATTTAGCGCTGGCACTGGATGGCCGGTGATAAGGGATCATGTCACCCCGTCGGCAGTGGGTCTACCTTGTCCTTGTCCCCGAACACAGGTACCCTGGGGGGAAGTGAGGGCACATCATCACGGCGGACGCGGTTTCCGAGTCGCTAATTGAATTGGAGAAGGAGAAGCGTGACAAGCGCTCATTTCCGGGGGGAAATGGCTTCTATTAGGTGATGTGACGTGTGTGACGTGTGTGACTGTGACGGGTAACGCGTGTTGGTGTGCTTTATTGAAGAGAGAATTGCAGAGGAGAGAACCTCTCAACCTAGCGCGTCCCATTCCGAACGCACTTGCCACCATCATGAACGTTTGGTCACCACAACAGCACGACCTCGATGAAATTCTGACAACCATCTTTGAATCTACCAGCTCTACAAACCAGGCCGTCCAGCGTAGTATAACCCACGTGAGTTCATCGTTCATTTGTTTCATTCATCACCCGCAAATTATTTTCTTGACCGTCATGACAGAAACTCAACAGTTTCACGCGCGCGCCCGACTATATTGCCTATCTAGCATACATCCTCTCCGCCCTCACTCAGCAGGAAGACCGTATCAGGACCATCGCCGGTTACCTCCTCAAGAATAATGCCCGTCTCGTCCTCCGTGCTTCCCACGAGGTCGTTGCGTTTGTCAAAGCTGCTATTTTGCATGCGTTCAGAGATCCCAGCGATATGATTCGTAACGCTGCAGCTCAGGACATCGTCGCGTTCCTCGGCATTCTGGAGCCGAAAAATTGGCCTGAATGCCTCACGCTGCTTGTCAATCAACTAGATGACCAAGATTCAGTCCACCAAGAGGTGTGTCATCTTGTCAAAATCGAATCGTCTTCCCCCCCCCCCTTTTTTTTTTTTTTCTCTACTGTTTTTGGGATGCTGCGGGACGGTTCTCACCTTCACACCCGTTGTTACTGCGATCTCGGCCTCTCCCCAGTTGTGCCATGAATTGGACCAGGAATCTACCCGCCCGATTTTGTCGAGGCGGTGGAAGATTACCTACTTCTGGAGTCTGAGCTCCCCCCTTGAAGGGATATGATATCAGTACAGGACTTCGGGTAGATGGGCCGAAGTTCGCCATCAAATAATCTTCCAATAACAGATGAGCAGTTCAATGTTCGCGCTGCTTTCTGGTTTTTTGTTTCTTTCATTTATAACATGAATGCATTTGATCGCGCTGCCGCCCTTCGGCTGCAGGGTGTAGTATCTCATCCTTACCGCTCGCTGTCACGTCTCGCACCCGGGGTTACTGAATTCTCTCTTAACCCCCACAGGCTGCTTTTAACGTGCTTGAAAAGGCATGCGAAGATTATCCCCGGAAACTCGATGTTGAGATCAATGGGACCTTTCCACTCAACTTCATGGTTCCGAAATTCATCATGCTCACTGAGCATCACAATTCCAAAATTCGTTCGCATGCCGTGGCATGCCTATCTTACTTTGTGCCTATCAACTCAAATGCCCTCTTTGCCCACATCGATACTTTCATCGCGTGCCTTTTTAAGCGAGCCTCGGATGAAGAACCCCAAGTTCGGCGCCATGTCTGCCAAGCCCTTGTCCTTCTACTTGCATCCCGCCCAGAGAAACTCCTGCCAGAGCTTAGCAACGTCGCGGAGTACATGCTTTTCTCCACGAAGGATAAGAATGAGGTCGTGGCTCTGGAGGCATGTGAGTTCTGGTTGACCTTCGCCGAGGACCCCGAACTGGCGCAATATCTACATCCATTACTCCCTCGCGTGGCTCCGGTCCTCCTCGACTGCATGGTTTATAGCGATGACGATTTGCTTTGGCTTGAGGGTGACGAAGAGGATGATGCGACCGTACCAGACAAGGAGAGTGATATCAAACCCCGCCACTACGGAGGCAAATCTCACGGCTTTGAGCGCGAAGGCGAAGCCTCGGCCGATGCGCCGAAGAAAGTGGGCGCGTACGGCGAAGAGCAGCTTGACGGCGATGATGACGATTTCGAAGAGGAGATGGACGACGATGATTTCGCCGACGAGATGTCTACGGAATGGAACCTCCGTAAATGTGCCGCGGCGGCACTCGACGTGCTTGCTGTTCGCTTCTCATCGGACCTTCTGAATGTCATGCTCGAACCTCTCAAAAACAAGCTATGGAATAATGATTGGCTCCAACGCGAGAGCGCAATCCTCGCACTTGGCGCCATGGCTGAGGGTACGCGCGATCCGACCCTACGTTCACACATTCATTGATATAAATGTTATCAGGCTGCATCGAAGCTGTCGAACCGCATCTGCCGATGTTAATACCCTACTTGATCCAGTCATTGAACGATCCCAAGGTTTGTCGCAATTACGCCGATCTAGCAAGCATACATTCTTAACTCTATTTTGTGGTGTAGCCGCTAGTCAGGTCGATTACTTGTTGGACATTAGGACGATATGCCAGCTGGTGTACTGCAGGTACTACTGATGACCACAAGGCACAGTTCTTTATTCCCACTATGGAGGGTGTACGTATCTCCTTGTCCACATGCTTCTGTGCTTCTGTGAAAAGTGGGCTGATATGTCACTCCCAGCTTCTTCGGATGGTCCTCGATAACAACAAGCGCGTCCAGGAAGCCGGATGTAGCGCTTTCGCTACTCTCGAGGAAGATGCCGGTTCTGAGCTTGCGCCATACCTCGAGCCTGTCCTGCGTAACCTCGTTTTTGCATTCGACAAGTATCAGCACAAAAACATGCTCATTCTTTACGACGCTGTCGGTACCTTGGCAGACGCTGTGGGACCTGCCTTGCAAAATCCCATGTACGTGGATATATTGATGCCACCGTTGACCAAGAAGTGGTCCAAGCTCAAGGATGATGACGAGGACCTCATTCCGCTTTTGGAGGTGCTGCAAACGCCTTTGAATGATGATTAACAACGCTCACTCTTCGTTTTTAGTGTTTGGCATCCGTGACCATTGCCATGGGTTCTGCATTCCTTCCATACTCGGGACCGGTTTTCGAACGTTGCGTTAACATCGCGCGAACGTCCATCTTACAATACCAGACTTGGCAGCAAAACCCGGAACTTGATGAGCCAGACAAGACATTTTTGGTCGTCGCTCTGGATCTGCTGTCTGGTCTGACTCAAGGCCTTGGCATGGCGCTCAAACCGTTCATTGAAAATAACCAGCCAGCATTCTTTCAGTTGCTTGTTCTGTGTCTGAAGCACCCTCAAGCCCCAGTTCGGCAATCTGCATACGCCCTCGTTGGTGACCTTGCCATGGCGTGTTTCCCACTCCTCCGGCAACACATGCCACAAGTAATGCAGGAACTTATTCTTCAGCTCGACCCTGAACCGAAGGTCGAGTTCATCTCTGCGTGTAATAACGCCGCCTGGTCTGTTGGCGAGGTAGCACTACGTTACGGCCGTGGTATGTTCTTGATGTTCGAACTCTCAGTCTAACTCTCATGTCGTTTGTAGATGAACCCGAATTTGCTCAATGGGTGGAGCCATTGATTTCTCGTCTTGTGCCTCTCCTTCTGCACCCAAAGGCCCCTCGCAGCTTGCACGAGAACGCTGCGGTATCGATAGGACGTATCGGACTTATGCATCCACGCATGGTCGCACCTGTCTTACCAGACTTTGCTCAAGCCTGGTGCCAAGCCTTATACGAGATTCGCGATAACGAAGAAAAGGATTCAGCTTTCCGTGGGCTGTGTACCCTCGTCCAGGTCAATCCTATGGGCATTGCCAAGGTGCGTTGAATTCCGAGACACTTTAAAAATCGGCATCAACAGAACCTTTTTGTAGAGTTTGATGTGGTTCTGCAATGCCATCGTTCGCTGGAACCAACCGTCTGAAGAGCTCAACTCGATGTTCCAGGCGTTGTTGACGGGTTTCAAGACCCACGACCCTCAAGGCTGGGCTGCCCAGGTGCAAACGTTCCCTCCGGCTATCCAGGAACGCCTGGCACAGCGTTACGGTGTCTGACCGCTTCGGTTCCGTCTGGCCCAATTTCCTCCTTTGCGCAGCAGGGTCACATCTATACCCTTCACCCCAGATCAAATATGTTTCGTGCTATGTACCACTCCTCGACTGTTTCTATGCCATGTCTTGGATTACCACTTCGTTGTACTAAAATCCCGTGTTCGTTTTACTAGTAGTTACATACAATCCCGATTTGTTTTGCATATATGTACGCACACACCCTCTGTTAGGGGGCCGCACTCTGTCAGTAGTTACAAGTAGTTACAATTTCTGCACTCAGTAGTTATAGCATTAGTAGGGTACAATTTCTTACCTTCCCCCCTCCCCACACACATCAATTTGTCTGCGAAGTAGATACATACATACATACTTACATCTGTCCCACCAGTCCTGGCATGGTGAGCGCGCGCACAGCCATCACACGTCAATTAGGAGCGCACATACACTACCAATTTCGCACGCGGCAGTTCAGTATTATTATCTGCCATTCCATCTCGTATCAGCGCTCTGCTACACAAGCCGGCAACCTGTGCCGAGACGAACGTCACAGCGGGGCAGATTCAAAATCGCGTGCAACAAAGTATGAAATCAAAGGCGACGATTGAAGCCGAGGTACGATTATAGCGCTTATCCTACCCATCCTCCCAATTCACACAATAACTGCTCCGTTCAGAAACTGCACGAACGTGCAGCGAAGGCCGAACTCGCGAAGGATTTCGATACTGCCTTTCGGTTATACGTCCAGGCGGGGTCTGCATTTCTGAACCTCAGCCGCGTCGCGACGCACCCCCAGACTCAGGAACAGTCCCGCAAAGACGCTGATCGCGCTTTGGAACGTGCAGAGCGTATCAAAGCGGCTATACAAGATTTGGCACCGGTGTTGCGTGATCCATTTGCGCTTGGTTCGTCGTTTGCGTCGTGTTAACTTTCATACGACGACACGCCACACAGAGGAACAGCAACTTGTGTTGAAAAGGGGATCGGTAATCAATCGTGTTGCGGTGCCACTGTGGACGGGCAAATCTTCTTCGTTTTCAGAGCTGGAAACAGCCGGGACGTTGTTCAGGTACGAGATGCCGGTTATTATTTACTTCGTTGGGGGTGACCGTCTGGTTGGTGGGTTTCAGCGATCCAGACGGGCTGCTCGAGTTGTCGCCTGAACAAAGGGAAGCGGGGGTTGTTTGGCGCCGGCCAAGCGATACACTCACAGACGCCAAGCTTTTTTCGCCGAATCTCCGTCCGGAGGATGTCGTGCAGCGGGTCGTGGCCGACTGTTCCCTCTGTGCATCGATTGTCATCTGCCTGTTCCATAGTCGAACACATGACTCGGAGGTCCGCTGTGCCACTTCACCTTCACAATGTTCTGACCAAAAACTGCAGGCGGCGTTGCCCTCCCTATATCCCCGTGGGCCAGACGGAAGGCCACAGCTATCTCCGACGGGCGGATATGAACTCAAGGTACTCTTCAACGGAGCGCACCGACAAGTGAGTGCGCATGTAGCGTTTGAATGCAATACCCAGTCTCACGTTTGTCCCTCGTCGATCTCTAGGTCGGTAAGTAGATACATTTGCGTCTTCATTCCCCCTTGGGTAGCTTATCGCGATCCGCTGTGCCCGCAGTAATAGACGATCGCCTCCCGTTTCACCCCGATGGATGCCGAATGTGCATGACAAGCAGGCGGACACAGGATATCTGGCCGTCCCTAGTCGAGAAAGCGGTATGTGGGGCTACGATCCGTCAACATCGTGTGGTTCATTCTCGCGCAGTATTTGAAACTCATGGGAGGATACGATTTCCCAGGCTCGTGCGTCAGCTTTACTCGTCCGGGTTTCGCGGTCATGACTGACTGATGGGGGGTTGTCCCTCAGAAATTCGAGTATGGACATACAGTACGACCGTTACCGTTTTGGTATTACGGCTAAGTATCTGATTGCGCCCTCCTCCTCCTCAGCGCCCTGGCAGGATGGATACCAGACTATCTTGAGGTCAAGAGGTAATGCCCCCTTCACATCCACATGTATAAACACTTCATCTTTCTATTAGCCCTTCATTCCAGCGGGAGCAGACATGGACACGGGTCGTCCGTGGTTTCGGTAATGGTGCGCATATTGCATCATGTGGGCGTGGCTCGTGATCCTAGTCAGGTACTCACAGGACGTTGCATCTTGACTGTTGGAACTGATAACCGACGTATCGCCGACCGGGGCCTTGTGAAGCTCCTTCCCGCGCACTGCTATGCTGTGATAGGTCCGTTGATTCCTGCTATCGCTGACCGCCTCCGACTAACCCATTAACAAGACGTGAAAGAACTAGAGGATGGGTCGCGGTGGCTGATAATCTTAGACTCCTGGCTGCCGAGAGATGATGCTAGTAACCAAGTCGATGTGCCCCTTGAAACTTTAGACAGCGCAGGCGACGATCAAAAGCGTGGGTGCTATCTGATTCATTGCACACGACTAGACTCATCTTCCGCTTAGGGTTTATCGATATAGCGTGGGACGACGCTTGTGCTCTATTCGGGAGCATATGCATCAGCTGGAATCCGGAGATGTTCAGAAGCCGGTTGCTCTACCACGGGTGGGTTCCCCGCTCTACATAGCGGCCGTCTGCGTTCTTAATTCTGCCGTACTCAGCGTTTGGAAGGCCACTCCTTTATCGAATGCAAGAAGAGATGAATGTGTGTTGTACAATCCCACGAACTCGCAAATGTCCTCATACTTTTCGTAGCTGTTCACCAGACACTTCGGCTCCTGCTTGAGCGCCCAGTGAACACGCAGAGAATAGGAGATGAGGTTTGGATACTCCTGACACGGCACCGAATAGATACTGGCCGGTCCTCCGAGTTTATCTCGCTCTATGCAGAGTACGATGACGGCCACCTCGATGCTCGAACGGACTTTGCAGATACTGCCAAGACCCAGGGTGTCTACACAGACAACCCGCATGTCTTGGTACGGCCGTCATCGCTACCGTAGCTTCCTACTAACGCAACGTAGGTGCGGGTTGTCATTCCCTCCCATGATGCTTCTGGCACGATCACACTAAACCTCTCTTACGATGGTCCTTCCGATGACATTGGTTTCACCTTAACTGCGTACTCAGACCTTGGCATGCATTGGGACGAGACGCTTCGCGCCCTTCCTTTTGATCTCAAGGTATCCGGTGTCTTAACGGCCAAGACGTCTGGCGGAAATTACACATTGCCTACATACATGGTAAATCCGCAATACCGCCTACGTGTACCTGCAACAATACAACCCGGTCCCTCGACGAAAACGCGCGTCGAGGTTTCATTGCATGCACCGCGAGACTTGCCTGTCAACGCGACGGCTACCTGGGGCCGCGGCGAGCGTGTCTTTGAGTGGGGCTTGTCTTCCTTTGTATGCGGGCCTCGTAGCCGGTTTTTTCTGATATCCTAACATGGCAGCCTTGTGAAGAGCGATATCGTGGCGACCTCAGGCACCTACACGTACAGCTTCGCACGCTTTTCCGCCGAGCTTCCCGGTATGTCGGCGCAGGTCGCCTTTGCCCACGATCCCGTACTGTACGGTTCTCCTTCTCAGTTGCACTCATGTGATGTCTCCATAGAAGGCGACTTTACACTTATCGTATCCGCCTTTTCACCCACGCACCAAGGTGCATTCTCGCTGCTGGTGTGCAGCTCGCGCCGAGTCGAGATCGATCTCATTTCACAAGAGGGCGCAGGCATGTTCAACAAAGTTCTGCATGGAAAGTGGTGCGTGCTGGTTAGTCTGGTCCCGCGGCGAAACTGGGTTTGATGGATTCGATTCGGCGCACAGGGTACATGGCGTACGACCCCAGTTCGCGCTCGAGCTGCCCGCGCCTGCCAATGTCAAGTACGTAATGATCCACTCGCCTGTCACTCAAATCATGCTAATGGTGAAATATTCTGCCTGGCAACATAGAATCCGTCTGCAGCCCCATGCGCCAGCGTTGGTGCGCGTCGAACTACTTGCAGGCGTAGGGAGGCCGCCACTCGCCTCTTCGGGGGCGTTCACAGACGCACGCTCTGGTGCCGTGACTGCCCAAGTCGCACTGCGCGCGGGACAGTACATCATAGAGCCGGTAGTGGATGGCATGCCGGGCATGGATGACACGTTCAGTGTAGTCGTATACAGCTCAAGCGCTGGGATACGTCTGGCATCGTTGTCATGATAGGGACATGTTTGTCACATTTTTCTCGGCATGCTTGGCGATTCCAAGGGGTTTCCACGTACCGTATGTATGATATGTGTACGAATGTATATATTACTAACAGAGAGGGGAGAGGATCTCTAAGGCGACTTTTCTCACTATGCACAGGAAGAGACCAGCGCACAAGTGGATACGTTCGGTGCATGGTGTCATGCAGGCAACTCGAACTTCTGGCCCTGGAGAACTCTGTGGACAAAGGCGCGTCGATGTGAGTGTCGGACTTGCGGCAGAACACGGAGAAGACGCACCTGGTAAAGTATACGTAGAAAAAGTCAAGGTATAGCCCGGTCTGCACCAGCCCTGCTGTAATCGAGATTGGGTCGATGAGTTCCTCGGCGAAATATCTAGAGTGCCGCCACAGGGGCGCGCGTACACCACGTTAACTTTATAGAGATGAGGGAATACACCGAGGAGTTACACACCGGTATATCCAGTTAGGTATGTAAAGGCCGCGGTACGCGCCTAGCGCGGCAAGGTAATGGGTTGTTATGGTCTCCGCTTCGCCGGTGCGCTGGAGGATAAAGAGCTGCGGGAGGATGGCGACGGCCTCAAGGAAGATGGAGAAGGACCAGAAGACCTCTGTGATGGAGTAGGAGTAGTTGAAGAGGATGCCGAGGAGGAATGCGGGGCCGACGAGATATTCGACGCGGAAGGTGTCGATGGAGGGGTCGTTTGTTGGTCTGCGTGTGTGTCACGCGAACCATTAAAATTAAAAGGAATGGACAATGACGTACCGGAAGCGGACTTTCATGAGATAGAGTACGTAGACGCTGCTGCATATGAAGAATATTTTCATGACAAAGTTGTAGAGAGAGACCCATGTATGGAACAGGTCGAGGTAACGCGTGATGAAAACGGTGACATAGAGGGCTTGTGTCTTGAAGGATATGCCTGAGAGGAGGGCGTCTGAGCACGGGTGCGTTTTCGAGAAAAAGGGGGGGACGAACCTCTGCAGGAGCGGGTTGTCTGTATTTTGTGGAGGAGGATAAAGATGGAAGCGAGATGGGACAGGTCACCTGTGCGTAAGAAGATGAGAGAGCGAGGAGCCAACGCGGAGGGAGAGAAACTGACCGAAGAGTCTGAAGATGTTCATCGTCGTCGTCGTCGGTCAAGGATGTGCGTGTCTGTTGATGACTGTTTATGGTCTCGCCAGCGCTAGCGCTAAGACGCATCCCCATCCGCCATCCGCCATCTCCACGGGCGAACTCACCTAAATAATAAACCTAGACTAAACACAACGCCATTCGGCTATGTCATGAATGATTTGTGATATTGTTATATAAAGTTAGTCTCCTAGGTCGTATCTGCCCCATGTCTCAGCCCAGCACCAGCACCCCCCCGCCTGGCGTGTCACCCGTCCCTCCGCCATGGACACTTAAAGCCAAGCTTTATCTCTTTGCTTCCACAATCAAACCCGTCAACCCAGGCGACCCAGTCCTCCAAGGTCTCCCCCCGGGCTCCTACTCCCCCTCGGAGAACGTGCATCCCTCGGCCCTTGCCCCCGTCAACGGTAACCCGCAGTGGAAAGGCGGCCTGGCGAGCGTCGTGCTCGTCCGGTACGAGGATTCACCTGTGGGACCGTACGACGAGCTCATCATGGTCGCAGACGGATTTTCCAATCCGTATGAGAAGGGCACGTCGAGCCGCATCACGAACATCTATGTGAGTTCGAGGCAGAGCGTCTGGAATGGGCGCATGAACTGGAGTCCGTCTAACCCGTGATTTGTCCCATTTTCATCTGTCCGCTGATCCCCGAACGTGTCAGACATCCCAAAGCATCTGGCTCGCTTTCAGTTTGATGCGACCGGGACCGGCTCAAAGACATCCTCCTTCAATGCTTTCTTGCCCGACGCCGACGAGCCCTTTTTCACCGCCTC
>QFEA01003343.1:17294-31103 GCA_003315975.1 Lactifluus echinatus
CCCATACTGGCTGGGCTCCCCGCAGACATCCAGGTCGGGTCTGACGACGAATGGGTATCTACCCTTCCCATCTATCGTGGCCGATGGCATCTGGCGTACATTCGACCCACCCCGGGTGGGCACGAAAAGTATGGTGACGGAGTGAACTATCCGAGAGTGTCGCCCTTTTGGATTGGGGCCAAGTTTACGGGATCGATAATCTTTCCTGCTGGTATAAACCTCACTAGCAAGACCGACTAAGTAACGGTGACCTAGGATGACATGTACCTACATACTGCTATGCTCTGCTATGTTATATAGGATAGGATATGTCTGTATGTATCATGATGTAAGCTTGCGCGTTTCTTCCTGTTCGAACTTGCTCGGAATGAAAGAACAATTAATCTCCTCATCTTCATCCTCCAGTTCAGAAGACGATACTGATTTGTATCAGTTTACTATAAATGAGCACTACGCAAAAGCCTTTCAATATCGTAAGGAACGGGAGGAGCTCGCGAAGCGTACGCAGAGTTGTCTACAGTTGACACATACTGACTACTGACTTCATGCACAGTCAAGGAGACGTATGGCTCAGATGCTGATACCGACAACCTGAGCGAGGACGAGTCTGATTCAGAGTCTGACCAGAGCGAAGATGAGGATGGCGAAGAGCTCACTCCTGCCGTCGACGCTGCCATCCTACGCACGCTTGTGCGTATCAAGGCCCGAGACCCGGGCATCTACGACAATGACCGCGACGTATTCGACGGTACGCCTTCCATCCTGCACGTTTTCCAGTTCTCTCTCGGTCCCTCCCGCTTTCACCTTTTCTCCATACCACCTTTTGAGCTGTCCCTTATATACACGTTGCTATATTGACAGAGGAGCACAGCAAATCCAGTAAACGACCACACGCAAAGAAAACCAGAATCAACGCGGAAAAGCCCCTGACTCTCCAGGCGCAACGCCTCGCCGCCGCACTAGATGTTGCAAGCACCCCCATCGGGCGTTCCTCCTCCTCCTCACCGCCGCCGCCCCAGACCCACGTCGTGGAGCAGGCTGCGCTGCGCGCCGAGACCATCGCTGCGTTTCACTCTAGCGCTGCCGTAGGCAACAGCAGCGAGCAGAGGGAGGTAGAAGAAGCAGAGGAAGGAGGGTTGTTCACTTTGCGTGAAAAGACCAAGGATGAGGTGGAGCGGGAGGAGGCGCAGTACCGCGCGTATCTCGAACGTGAGGTCGGTCCGCTCGAAAATATCTTAGACCTTGGCGAAGACCCGAAGGTCGACGATGCGGTGCGCCCGTTGGGAGAGGACGACGCGCATGCGCAGCCTGACGAACCGAAAACGAAGAAGAAGAAAGAAAAAAAGCGTGCAGAGGAGAGGAAAGAGACGGATCAAGAGTTCTTGATCAAGTGAGTACATCTTCTCTCTATTTACACACGACTTAATATTGCTTTCGGATAGCTACATAGTGAATCGCGGCTGGATTGACCGTTCTGCTCGGCGTATACCAACCTACAAGGAGATCACTGCTGGAACCTCGTCTGTCAAAGATCCTGATTCCCTCGATGACGGTGACGCCAACGGGGACCCCCTTGAAGACGATGAGTTTGATGAGGTCGCCGAGCGCTTCGAGAGTTCATATAACTTCCGCTTCGAAGAGCCTGACGCGGCACACATACCGTCCTTCCCACGTGCTCTCGAGACTGTCCGTCGGCCAACAGAGCATGCGGAGCGCCGCCGTGCTGCGCGCGAGCGGCGGAGAGAGCGCAAAGAAGCCGAGAAAACCCAGCGTCGCGAAGAAGTCAAACGTCTCAAGGGGCTCAAGTCGCGAGAGATGGAGGCGAAGCTCAATCGTATTGGTAAAGAAGGAGGTTGGGCACAAGGCAAGGGTGTGTCCTCTTCTCTCTCTGTTTCTTGTCATCCTCTGAGTCTGGTGTGGAATTTTGTCTACTGTGTAGCGTTGAACACATTGGATCTAGACGGAGACTGGGACGCGGTCGCCTATGACCGACAAATGGCAGCTATCCTTGCTGAGACTGATGGCGTGGCTGCTGGAGGGGACGATGAGAAGCCAACATGGGACGACGATATCGACGTTGGTGATATCCTCCCGCCGTCCGGCGACGAAGCGCCGCGTACCTCGGCCGCGAAGGAACGCAAGAAAGCGAAGAAAAAGGAAAAGAAGAAGAGGACGAAGGAGGATGGTGATGCGAGCGGAGTCGATATGGACGAGATGGATGCAGACGCACCCAACGATGGTGCGAGCCAGTGGGACGAAGTCGAATGGGACGGCACGGAAGAGATGCGCAAGCGCGTGCTGGATCAGTACATGAACGAGTTGTACGAGCTCGAGTTCAACGATATGGTGCGCCCCCTCGGCTCCTGCTCCTCATCTCTCTACTCACGCTCATGATCTACATGTACTCAGGTCGCAGGCATGCCAACCCGTTTCCGCTATACCACAGTACCGAAGACATCATACGCACTCACCCCTGCACAAGTTCTGCTGGCAGATGACAAGGACCTGAACGAGTATGTTGGCTTGAAGAAGCTCGCGCCGTATCGCAAGACACGTGACACGTGGGATGCGAAGCGTGGGGAACGCTTGCGGGAGTTCAAAAAGAAGGTCGCGATGCGTGTAGGCGACGATGACAATGGACTCGGAACGGAAATCCCTGTGGACGGCGAGCGGAGAGTAAAGAAGAGAAAGGGGAAGAAGGAACGCATGCGCGAGAAGGCAACACAAGCGGCGGATGGTGGACTCGACATGTCTGCAGAAGTGGACAGCGAGTCGGCGGGTTCCTCACGACCGAGTGAAAAGCACGCGAAACGGCCACAAGACGACGGCGGAGACGAGGTTGCAGTCGGTGAGAGTGAGCCTGTGAAGAAGAAACGGAGACGACAGAAAAAGTCTGGCAAGGCTGTCGAAGGTTGAGATAGAGAAAAACCTGGTATGATATAGCAGACTGTGCTCTATACACTCTAGTACACTCTACTCTGGGGGTATGAATGGTCTAAGGTATTCATCAAAGTAGACCTGAGGCACGCCTTTCTTGAGGGCGTCCTCGATACCCATGTTAATGCGATGGATATACTCCGTCTTTGGACGATCGCGCCCGGTACGGACCACGTCTACGTATACCAGCGAATCTACGGTCTTGCTGGAGGATGTGATCAACTGTAGTGGAATGATCTTCTTCTCGTAATGATCTGGAACCCCTTCGATGCCGTCCAGCACCTCCTCGTCCTTGGCACACAGCTCATACATGAGACCGTACACATGGTCTCCGGGAGACGGGATGACGTTGGCATAACCCCTTTCGTTGATGACCCAGCACCTGTGTTTGATCAGATCAGTCGATCAGCAAGTGCAGAGCGAGTCTGTCATCCTCACCAGTCCTGGAGTAAGCCAACCCCAACGTATTTGTTCTCTGGGCAGCGTCTGTCCATCTGGTCTATCCACATGTTGCTGCCGTAGCCAAAATAAATGACCGGTGCGGGCATGCGAGTGTCGAAATCGTCTGGCATCAATGCAACCCGATGCGGAGTCACGACCACGGAGGTCCCTCGGCTAGATGCTTGGGTGTATGTAGTTTAATTGACGTTTACATATCCCCTCTCTTTCTTCTCTCCAGAGGTCTCTCACTTGCTGTATTGTATTAACATTCATCAAGGGTGACAAGTCTGAGAAATAGCTACAACATAAGTACGCAGACGTGGTCATCATGGCTGGGTCTGAGCTTGTGATAAAAGGAAACGAAGACGACAACGACAAGAAAGGCTATCGACACTGTGGATTACGAAGCATTCACTCATTTGCGGGTATGAATACCCTAATGTATTCATCGACGTAAGACCGAGGCACGCCTTTCTCGAGAGCATCATCGATAGCCGTATTCATGAGATTAATATACTCTTCCGTAGGATAGCCGCGATCGACTATCCGCAAGTCCATGTATACGAGCGTGTCGACGATGTCCCCGGCTGCCTCTCCGCCGTCGTGTGGGGTGAACACCAGTGGCATGATCTTCTTCTGGTACTCTTCGGGATATCCTTCGGCCTGATCCAGTAACTCCTCATCCCTGTCACTGATCTCAAACATTAGACCATACACATAGTCGCCATGGGAAGGAATAATGTTCGAGTAACCATTCTGGTTAATAATCCAGCACCTATGAGCGAGTCGACGAGTGCGGTCGGTCGACCCAGTCAGTGCGAGATTTAGAAATCGTTCGTACCAGCCCTCGAGTAGTCCAATCCCTATGAATTTGTTGTCCGGGCAGAGTTTATTTATCTTTTCAAGCCACATGTTGCCTCCGTAAGTAAAATAAATAGTCGGTGCGTCCATGCGGATCTAGGAATTGTGAGCAATGAATGTGATGCAGATGTAAGCGACTCGGCCTCACCAAAGCGGTCAGTCACGCGAAACCAGGATTCGTGATTCTTGTGAGTAATGAGAAGACGGAAGAGAAAGTAGAACGGCTGGGATAGCGCTGTCCGTTGAGGCGAAAAGAAACGGCCTTATATGCGGCGCGTTTGGGACGTATCTTGCATCGTGCAGCGCTCGATTTCGGGTGGAGATCGAAGTGATGGTGATGTTGTTGACGGTAGCGAGCTATGGTTTACCAGAACAGTCATTCATGTGAAATCTATCCGGGATTCTCGCATGACATGGTACCCGGAAGGACAGCGCTGTATGTCTCTGTGAGAATGGTTGGTTGGAGATCTGCGCGGCGGGTGAAGGTTGCCCGGAGCCCCGGGCCGAGGTCAGCGGACAAACAAAGGCAGGGCAAAGTCTCGATCACGTGCTCGCGGTGCATTGTCTCGTGAACGTGAACGTGGGCTATTGTTTCGGGTTGGCCTTTGTCGTTGGCCTTGTCAAGGTGCTGTGTTAGACGAGAGGTACAAGCGTTTCGTCGGGGATAGAGGGGGGGGGATGAATCTCTCTTCTTTTTTTCTTCCTTTTTGTATTTTTCTCACCTCTCCGCTCACCAACGACCATTCCTGATTCTCGTCTGCCTCCAATATACGCGACATACGCGAAAGGTTCTATGAACGCAGCTCGGGCACCCGTACTTCCGTCTCAGGGCTATAAGGCCTCGTCCAGGTTTAAAGAGCACCTATCGCTTTTCATGTCTCCACCTGATCCATCCCGCGAGCGTTCTCGGTTCTCTTCAGACTCTTCTACGGGACGCACATTCTCTGCCGACGGTTCAGCCACGTACATATTGTCACCACACTCGCAATTCCTTGATCTTGAGAAGGGGTCTGCAGGCGAAGGCAGTTCGAACTCCTGGAGATCACGATTTAGTTTTGGGCGCCACTCCAACCGTCCTTTCTTCGGTTTTTGGGTGGACCGGAAAGCGGGTGACACCTCGGCCCAAGGTGTTGCACCCGCTCAATCACCGACACCAAACATACAAGAGTGGCGTCCGCTCGATGTGCGGAAACGGGCAACCCAAGGCACGTCTCATGATCCACCCCGCCCGGCGCAGATGCAAAAGCTGCGCGCTCGTGCGCCAGTCGCCGCGCTCTTTATCTTTCTGCTGTACTTATTCATCAACATGGTCGTCATCAACACTCGTTTGTCTTCCCTGTCACGCATGCAGGCCCAATTGGCTCTTACCACTTCGCCTACGAGCGCCCCCACGACGGCGGTTAAACTTCCTGCCGACACGCAGCGATGTATAAAGCAGTACACGCTCGACGCGCCAAGTGACCCTACCAAATACCCGTGCAGCACGTGTCTCCCGCTCCTTGCCGCATTGCCACCGAGCGCAACGGCCGTATACCCCGCCGCGCTGGACGCGACACAGTTTTGTGGCCTGAGGTCGATATGGGAGGATGCTGGACAACAGGGTCGGGCTGGGCTTGAGGCCGGAGGTTGGGCCAAGGATGTCAAATTCTGCACATGGAGCGGGGTGCGATGTGATGGCACAGGCCACGTTTCATCGTTGTCAGTCTTCACGCGTTTTGTTCCCTCCTTTTGTTGTGCTAATTACAGCTCGGCTTCTTGCAGACAGCTGACTTCCCCCGCTGTTCCCTTGTCTCTCCCTGCCGAGTTCACGAATCTTACGGCGCTCGAGACCCTCGAAATTGTTGGCGATGGTACCTCTCCGGGTGAGTTTTTCGCTATGTCTTGGTGAGCGTGCGCTAATGGGGACAACTTGAAGCTGGCCCGTTCCCTGTAGGCTTTGGTGCCTTGACCATTCTCACCTCACTGCATCTTGAGAACACAGCGCTGGGCGCACTTCCAGATACCTTGCAAGCCATTACCTCTCTCACTCTCATTCGCAATGCGCACGTTGGGTCTTCGCTACCCCCAAGCATCGGGGATGGCATCCTCCGTTCTCTGTACGCCATCGAGCCATCCCATCATCACATCCGAGTAATGACTGACGATTTTCTTTTAGAGTTGTTAACAACGAACCGCTGGCACTGAGTCCAGCGCAGAGCACGGAATTGTGTGGCGGCCAGTTGCAGGTCTGTGACCTTCGCGGCTCTGGCATTAAGACGTGCGGTGCATGTCTGGCTGGATGAATGCTTCCCCGCCCTCTTTTCCTTGAGTTTTTATTTTCCTCCACGACGACCTCACTTATACTGAATTATGATCTCACTGATACCATATCGTCTCGCTTGTATCAACTAAATCTGACATCCTACATCACATGGACATCCGAACATTTCACTTCACTGGACAATCAGTACTAGCACTACATAACGTCCGAGGTGTTTGTGGTCTTGGCTGTAGCTCTTTTTGTAACGTAGAATCTACCATAATAATATCAATCGATGCAGTGACATTCGCCTGGCTATGATATAGTCAAGATTCGAGGGGGGGAGGATCAAGATTTTAACGCTTTCAGATGAAGTAGATCGAGAGAGGGCAACATCATGAGAAAAGATGGGTTCACGAAGTCCGACACCTACATGTAGTATTGATTGGCCCTGTGCTGTGTTAATGGTCATCACGAAAGCCAATTTTACAAGAAATTGACGACGTTTAACAGCAAATGGTAATTGAGTAAACGATGATGGAAACAATAGTATGTGTGGTATGATATGATAACCGTTTCCCCATCAAAGATTCCACTGATAATTCTACCCCGTAGTGAACGATGTGTGTGGCATGCAGGAGTACCAGTCTGGACTCAGATCCGTTACAGAGTCCCTTTGCAAGGGCTAAGTTTCGGATCAGGAGAAGAGGGCGACTAGCAACCAACCTTAAGTTCCAATTGTCCAAGCAGACGACCGGATGCATCAAGGTTTCGGTTTCGGAGATATTCTATGGGGTCCGCCTCGGTTTGTAGCTACAACTTGGTAAGGTCGACATCGACAATCCCGGACCGGTCCGGGATTCTCGGAAGCAATATCCGGGGCGCGTGGATGCCGCTACAGATTCAGGAGCCCATACCTCAACTGTCGGGAGAGGCATCACCTTGAAATTATGAAGCGACAACCTTTTGTCATTGGTCATTGGATGGAGCTGAAGCTGTACGGATCTATGCGGTAATTGTTTTCATGTTTCGATCATGGTTGTGATAGTCACACAGATTGACCGCTTGCCAGTGTAGAGCGGAATGACTAGCTTGATGGCTGGGCCACTGCATATATATGCGTCGAACATCAGAGGTTTCATCAGCTCCGTTCAAAATCAGTGGGGCAATTGGTGTGTGTCTTACAATTTCCAACCACCTACAACGATGCCCGTAGTCGAAGAACCTCCCGTCATATCGCAACCAGTCGGCGACTCTACTGTCACAGGCAGTACCTCGGACGATGTCGTTGGACACAGAACTGTCAATACTGATTATGCAAATGGACGTGTGTCAAGGGAAACCGACGAACCCCCACCATTCACACCGTACCTTGCAAAGAGCCAAGAGTCGGGCAACAAGATTATCTCTCATGACCCTCATCCCAACGAAGACGGTGCGGAAGCTGATTTTGGCTTATCACTAGCAAAAACAGTCACTCATTTCTAGGTGTCAGGCGAGGCTCTTTATCGTTTCTTACTTTCCCAAGCAGAAATTCCGCCCATCTTTGTGGTTCATTGTACAGGCCTTCACCTTGATACATGGGACTGCAGACGGGAATATATGGCTGTCGGCCAACAGACAATCACCGACTTTAACTTCTATATCGGATATCGCGTACACGCGGGGGCCACTCAGTGGACCGTGGGTGACGATGAGCCGGCCTATCGTGGTCACATGGTGCAAGAGACTGGACTTCCCGGATCTGTGACCAAGGCAAAAGACGCTCAGATCAAGCAGCATAACGTGTGGTCTGAGGAACGCATCGCACGCGGGCTACCGCCATGGGCCAGCCCTCGGGATACGGCAAGCCACGGACTGGGTTACGGAGCGAGCAAGGAGTCACGCCCACTGGAAACGGAGGTACTCAGATCATCCTGGACTTTGCGCCAATGGGCCGACAATTATTGTCAAAGCCACTCCCGGTTTAAAGAATTCGAGTATGAAAAGGCAAGCCATCGCTTCAAACAGATGCACCAGACGATTCATTCCCTTCTCTGATGCATGTACATGAATACAGGTCGTCCACGGCTGGGGCCTCAGTGTACTCCGCGATAATATCGAAGGTGCTATCCGATCCACGGGATACCAAGGAGCGGTGTCCATCAATTTTGAAGTTCATTCCAACAAGGTGGTAGTGCGACCCGACTCGCCCCTCTCGCGCGCTCTTTCCAACAAGTGGCTGAAGCCCCTCAACGCCGCGATTCTCTCTCCCTCCGTTCAGATGTTTGAGCGCTTCAGTTCGAAAGGCGGTGGTCGCTGGACAGTGGCTGGTGGCGCGTACCCACTGGACCGACGGATGCCGCTCTCGGATGACGGACGGCCTGGTACGTCGCGTGATACGAGGATGTCTCAAACGCCCGACAATACAGGGAGGCTGGCGGGCATGAGGGAAATTGAGTGGTTCGGGGCATGGGAGGCTACTATTTGTCGCTTTGTTACAGATCGCAGAGTTGACAAGATGCCTGTGTATGAGCCATCCGTGTAATAATCCGGCACCGGAAAGCAGAGCTATGTACAACTATGTTGTTATCTTCTCGTGTATGCAATGCCTGGCCGTACGGTACAAATCTGATCCTGCCAACTTGAATTGACTTACGTTAAGTGGGTTCCTAAACCCACCTATAGAGATGAGACCTGCACCATAGGCAAATTGATCCTGTACGTAGTTTTTTTTATCATCGACCAGAACGGTAGTTCTCGACCGGGACTTGCCCCAATCCATTTGCAGGGGTCCAAGTCCAGATTGCTTACATTGCTTTAAGGGAGGGACCGACTCTGAGGGTTCCGAGTCTTTCAGGGACCCGCTTTGCCCAGTCCTTCCCTCTTCAGGCATAGCACCAACTTCTCTGGTTCCTGCCGTTATCTCACTCGGCTCCCTCGGTTCTGCCCAAGCAAGCCTAATTTTTTGACCTTGAGGATGATACTATAGTAACCAAATGCGACCAGCGGTCCCAGCAATTCTTCTATCTTCTTTGATCGCAGATTGGCGGAAATATCACTTTCCTCGTGCCCTTACACCTGATGTCTGCTCATTGGCGGAGCATCTACTAGTAGGGCATTCTCTATTGTGCCCATCGAGATCGCTCGCCTTTCATAGCTTTCTACGCAACTGGGGCTTTTTTGCCTTCCACGATTATCTCTCGGGAAATGCTCGGACTTTGATGTCTTTTGTTCTGTTTTATACCCTCCGTGCGTACATCAGAACCGAAGTTGCGTGTGTGTATCATAATATCATTCTTGATCGGTTGCTTAACAACCTCAAATTCTTGTTAAAAAAAACAAACATCCGTTGAAGAGTGACCGTGATCAATCTTAAACAGAGCCAATAGCTCACTGGGCGTCCGATCACGTAACCTCACTGTCGATTCGATGTGAATTACTTTTTGTGAGCCAGGCCAGCTCTACTATGCAGAACACAGCAGAGGCAGAGGCAGAGGCGCGTGCATACATCCGCCGCGAGTCGCTCGACATTTACAATCGCCTACATTCAATCGAGGCCGACATCACCTTTGTCAACGAAGTATGCGCGTTCTACCCAACGTTCCCACTCATACGTACAGTTGTCATTTGGTTTTGTCTTCCCTCGCTCAACAGAGCCCATGGATAGCAAATCTCCGTTGCGGAGCCTGGTATACTGATCCTGCTATTGTACGTTTGCTGTTGGGGGGGTAGTATTCTGGATAATTAGCGATGATGCATCGATGATGTACCACGCAGGCGCATCCCACCGCGTACGCATACTTCAAGAGCACTGATGGTCATCACGGCAACTGGTCTTTCAGCCTTCGTCGCCCGAATCTACACTTGGTCCCTATCGCCGCCGCCCACGGTGGGTACGTCTCCTCATCCACATTCCCTATTTTTTTTGGCTCTACTTTAGCTCTCTCTCTCCATTGGCGGAGAAATCTTAACAGTATCGTGTTTTATCCCTTTTAGGCTTATTCTCATAGACTCGACTCGCGCAGGAAAACGTCTCCCGGATGCGCTCTCCAAGACAGTGCCCATCTGGTGCGCCGTCGTTAATCGCGCTTTGCATCTGCGCGCCCTCCGAGTTGTCGCCACCCCTCACCCCGTCAACACCGCCACCGCCACCAACGCAGACGGGGAACCGCAAAATGCGGACACGTGGGTATGGAATGATGCCACAGAGAACTTGTATACGCCTCCTGGTGCAGTCAGCCCCCAGGAACAGGCGCAGATCGCCGCACGGCTCGATGGCTGGGCCGCTAGTCTCGCAGTATGTGATGCACCCGCGCACATTCCCACCTTTCCTTCCCCTTCCCTCCCCATATTATCCTGCTATCTTCGCAGCGCCGAGCGACTGCTGACCTTCACGTCTTTCGTTCGACACAGGATTCGTCATATGCGCTCCCGGCATTGGCTAGGCCGTTGCGCCCTCTGTGGATAACGCCTGTATCCGCTCGCTTCCCACACATCGCACCCGACGCACCGTTCTTACCCGTCATATGCGTGAGCGCGTCGCGCGTCATTGGCTCGGAAGGTGAAGACGCACCGGGTGTGGGAGTTGGGCGCCGTGCGGGTGGATTCTCGTACGTGCAGGGTTCAGGCGACGATCATGAACTATGGGGCCAGGTCTGTGGGAGCTACTTTATTTACTTACTTACCATGCGTGCGGTATGGTGCGCCGACCCATATGACTGACGAAGTGGCGCTATCCAGGGCTTGACGCCGCAGCTGTTTTGGCGGCATCGCGTCCGACTGCTTGCCTGCGCCCGCGATGGGCTCGAGGCGCTCGTCACGCAGCTGGTCGCTACTGCGCAAGACGTAGAGCAGATACCGGGTGCGGACAGCAGTAGCAGGGGTAGCCTGGCATGGCACGCGCTTCCAACACCTGTGCTGAAGGCTGGCGGTCGCGTATTGCTGTGCGCGGTGGAAGACTTGCCACAAGACCTTCCGGCTTCTATACCTGGCATGTCATACACCAAAGGCGAAGTCGCATTCATAATTGTAGACGAGTCAAACACCCTACCAGATGATACCAAGAACCCTGTAACACCAGAGGCAGTGCGCCCAAACAATGGAGTGGCAGGTGAGGCATCAATGGATAGTCGAGACTTGTCCGAAGTGCTGCGCGTGCGCCTTTCCCCAGGGAGACGAGGACAGCATATCTTTATACACGATACACTGCCCCGCGCGCTTTCATTCGCAAGTCCACATCTTAGTCTTGGAAAAGCCATCTGTGTCGCAGGTGACGATGGGGCGATTGGAGTGGCGTTGGTACTACTACAGCTCTTTTTCGACGACGGCGGTAGGATGTGCAACGGCGCGCAGAGCGGCGGAGCGATCAGCAAAAGCTCGGTGCGCACCAGGCTGGAATGGATCGTAGCGATTCGGCCACAAGTCAATCCCCCACGAGCGATCTTGAAGCGGGTCAACGACTTTCTGCTTTCGCCTCGTCGGCAGAAATAAGGGGTCACCTGATCCATCACCGTGGGAAGGTATGACCCCAGATGTTCACGAAACACATAGATGCATACATAGAAAAACACCAATGTACCAACGTTGAAAGGTTGGTTACACCAAACCTACTTTCATACAGGGCCATGAAATATTTTCTCACAGTTTTAGCTCAGATTTCCCTCTCATCCAAATCCATCCATCCTGCGTGCGAACTCCACACACTCATGTGACTTGATAAGACAACGAATTCGAAGGAGCCAATGTGCATCATGAGGAGATATGTTTTCCAGCGTGCCTCCCTCTAGATAGGCTTTATATTCACTAGCTACAACAGTTTTAGGCCCCTCAGTTCTGTGCACATTAGTGCACGATTAACTGAGTGTACATTGTACATCGTCTACTCATAGATGACCCACCCACGCATATTCAAGTTGAACTCCAGACATACTTTCAACCTTCAGGTTATGAACCTCGCGCCCACTGCACAAATATATGCCAGATCACAAGCCATACCTGCTGCCGCTGTAGAGACTACACCTGCACCCGTAACTGCCCCATCTGCTTGTAAACATAAACATATGCATCCCGCACCTCAAACTCAACGCCTTCAGCTGGGCCATATTCTCCATACGCTTCTGCGAGGCCATGCAGGCTAACCAAGTGATGAGGATACTTCGACAGCATCAAGATGGGTCCAACACCTGCCGTCCCAAATAACCTCACAGACCCCGAGCTGCAGGAACTACTAGAGAAGTGGGAACACGAGGGCCTCATGGCACGATATCTCCTCTCCCAAAGCCTCCCCGATACCACCGGCATTCACCTCACCTCGCTCAGCACCACAGCTGCATTCCAGAGGACCTCGCCAAGTTTGACTCGTTCTTGCTGGCCGCCGCTCGACTTGTAAACTCCACCACCATCGTTAACACCAACTTGCTCATTCACCACATTCCACAGCGAGTCCGCGCAATTGAAGAATTTCCGAGCGCGCCAGCAGCGATCGGGCAGGAAGAAAGGCAAAAGTGGCAGGGGATGAAATGCTGGTAGAGCCACAGGTCGGGACGAGAAGCAAAAGCAAGTGCCACAACAATAAACAACCGCGAGAAGCTGTGGCTTTGGGCTCGCGAGTGCAGAGCCCACAAGGAGGGAAAATGACCACGAGTTTCGCAGAGCAGCGTGCAGCCAGCGCAGACATCACCCAGAACCGCAAAACCCCCAGAAAATAGAAAACAGTACGGTGAGCCCCATGCCGTGGACAGCGAGGACACAGAGGTTGAAGGGTTCTGGATGGTGGATGGATGAGGTCGAGTACCTACAGGAAGAGCGCACTGGCATGGCACCAAACCAGCCGCCTGGGGACCCGGACGATTGGTTGTTTAAGACGCCGGAGAGCGAGATCGAAGTCAATGCCAGCATTTCGCCTATGGAGGACGGTGGTCCACGCGTCGAGCTGTACGATTCAGGGCCCCGGGCGGCCGGGCACTGACATCTCACATTACAAGACTCGGACTTCACAACTTACCGCACGCGGGCCCACTTGGCCATTTGTCAAGTCGTACCACAAAGTGGGACTTATTGAAACTCTGACTGCGGTACCCTAGACTATTTGTTTTGAATGATAAGACGTGTACCACCTGTACGTGACAGGTAACCATATGCATAATACGTATCCGCCATGTGTCCCATTATTCACTCCGCGTGCTGTCGGGGAGTTTGAGGAAGTGCCCGTTCACTTTAAAAGAAGACGAAATCCACCGTGTGTATACGTGAGCGCTCAAGCAAATTTGGGTGATTATAGTAAAGTTGTATTCCCGAGAGTAGGGACCATACACCTCACACGAAATCCACGAAAACGAAATATTCAAAAC